>LOND01005107.1:23453-34400 GCA_014220965.1 Paragonimus kellicotti
TAGGACGATGTCATCCGCATACTCCAGATCGGTCAACTTAGCGTCAAGAAGGAGCTCAACATCGAGCCCATCGGATTTCTCAAGTGCACCCTACAGAATGTTGTCCATGACAAAACTGAACAAAAAAGGGGGAAATCGGACACCCTTGACGAACATCACTAGAAGTGATGAACGCCCAAAACAGTGGTCCATACACTATCACGTTACTTCCAGAGTGGGCATACAGTGACCCCAACAGATTTAGGTGGTTCTATGAAACTCCACTGAGAAAAAGGTAGCTCCAGAAGACGCTACGAACAACCGAATCGAAAGCAACCTCTATGTCTAAGAAGACTACAACCGTCGGCTGCCTATAAAGAATGTCAATGTTCAAAGACTCGTCGCACGGTGAAAATGTGACTGGACCCGAATCTCGTCTGTTCTTCACGTGTCCGACTTTCTCTGAGCTTAGTAAGCCTACAGAACATAAGGTCTGTAAGGAACTAGAGTGTGACAGACACCACAATGATACCTTCGGACCATCTTTTTCAAAACGCGACAAGCAGCAATCACGAGGTACCTCTTCAGTCTCCCAAATCGTCTGGAGGAGTTTAGTCAGTTCTGATATCAACCTTTCCCCGCCATCCTTGAAAAGAGAAGGAGGGATGAGGTCTGGTCCAGGAGCCTTGTTACGCTTCAATAATTTGAGCTCTAGGACCACTTCTGCTTCCGACGGAGGGCCGTCTGGAACGCAATAACTGACCATTCGGGTCCCGTCGTCCACATAATCTGGTTGGGCCAGCTGAACTGTTCTTCAAAATGTTCAGCCCACCTATCAAGTCGACGCGATTGATTGGTGATAAGTGAACCATCTTTTTCACATATGGTCTCACTTACCGACTCGACGACCAGTACAACCACGGATCAGGGAAAAAAGCCTTCTACATTCCTGATACCAACACAAGCACTTTAAGTGTCCTCTTACGCAAGTAGTGCTCACGGTCTCTTGCACAAGCTTTTAGTCAGCTTGCGTTTAAGTTCTCGACGGTCGTCATCATATTCAGAACCAGGTGGGATCGAGCGACGCTTTGTAGGGATATCAAAGCGACGGTTCGCTGCAACTGACAGCTCCTCAAACATACCTCCTCACTCAGCATGTTTCATGCTGCGGTAATTCACATGTTCGTTAATTTCTCACTGAACTGAACAACTTGTTCACCAACGCCTTCTGGTAAGCGTTCTTTACACCCTCATCGCTCGAATGCCAGTTAATTACCTTGCATTTACGAGCGTGTGTCCTCTGGGTAAATGACAAAACAAAACGGGCACGCACAACAGCATGGTCCGAGTCCAGGTGGTTGCTCCAAAAGGCACGACAGTCCTTAACAGAGTGGCGCCACCTGTAACTGACTGCTATATGATCCAACTGTGTCCACGGCTGAGAAGCACACGGAGGTCTCCATGTAACAGTGCTTCTTCCTGTGTTGGAATGCCGTGCTCGAAATATAGAGACCATGGGATGCACACAGCTGCAGCAGTCTGTCGCCATTGTCAGTGCGTTGTGCCCGGACACCAAACATACCTCCCAGCCGCTTCTCGTCCGGGGAAAGCCGACCAAGCTGGGCATTCAAATCGCCCGCTAGTATGATGATGTCTGAGTGTTTAGTTTGCTTCAGAAGGTCAACGAGGGCGTCATAGAACGCATCCTTGGTATCATCCGAACAGCTGTCTGTTGGAGCGTACGCCGATATAATGAATACAACGTCTTTCTGATTTGCGTCGACAGACTTTTACCGATGTATTGAGTCTGACAGCGCACAAGCGACTGTTCACTGGGATCCAATCGAGCAAACATTGCTCTGCTCTGGAACTCAGTGCGATTCCCACTCCAGCTTGACCGCGAGATTCAGCTTCGGCGTCACCAGAAACCCTGAGAGAGAAGCGCTTGAATCGACAGTTATCTAGAGGTGAGCTCAAATGGATAACGGTGCTAGAATCGTAGACTCGCGTCTCCGACACGCAGCACACATCAAGCTCCAGACTTGAGAGAGTACTAGCCAGAGCAGCTTGCTGACCGACTTGTCGGAGAGTGCGGACATTGAAGGCGCCAATGTTTACCGGTTGTCTTGGCCTTAGAAAACAATTATCGCCCGAAGGCACATGGAAGGCAGAAGAAATGGGGGGTAAAACAGTAGGAGAAAGTCGTATTGGGTTAATAATGTCACTGTCGGGAGAACGATAACTTCTGATACTTCCCGGTCGTTTATGCCGCGGAAGGGGGTTGACTTGAGGGACCCCACCCCGAGTCTCTGACTCAAAAGTCTGACCTGCGAGACAACAGGATACAGGGTTTTCTTGGGGGACCCTACCCGGAGCCAATGACTCAAAGTCTGACTCACTTGGCAGTGAGGGGCTTGCCTAGCCCGAGGGCGCAGTGAATAAGACATTGATGTCTGATTCTGAGCACTGCTGCGCGCAGTGGATGTACTCAAAGCTACATCGGGCTTTTGGGTGATAGATGTTTTTCGACCGTATTGGATAATACGCCGGCGGTCACGGTCAACCGTTGGGCGATCGGAGTGCTCTTTGTTTGAGGGTACCTTTTCTAACCCTTCTTCCTGATACGGAAGACAGCAGTGCCGCAACTATAAAAATAGTTCTGCTGTATGCCCATAGGATCGTGCCTCACTACCTAAGCACTCCTACGCGGTCAGTAGTGCGACATACAATCCTATGAGTGTAACTGCTTTTCGTCTGGCTGCTCCCCTTTGGCCTGTCTGACAGGGTTGAACCTGGAAGGACCGGAGTCCTAGTCAGCATAGCCCGCCGGATCGAAACAGCACACAAGCCCGACCACCTCGTCAAGGTAGCAGTATAGGTCGGGCCGATGGCGCTTAGCTGTTACTAAAAGCTTTCACGTGCTGTAGATGGCTCGTCGAACGCTCGGGATGGTGAGAGGTGATATATTCTGCTCCCCTTTGGCCTGTCTGACAGGGTTGAACCTGGAAGGACCGGAGTCCTAGTCAGCATAGCCCGCCGGATCAAAACAGCACACAAGCCCGACCACCTCGTCAAGGTAGCAGTATAGGTCGGGCCGATGGCGCTTAGCTGTTACTAAAAGCTTTCACGTGCTGTAGATGGCTCGTCGAACGCTCGGGATGGTGAGAGGTGATATATTCTGGAAGCTCCCTATGTTGGTGACGTCCTGCCTCAAGTAGTGTCCGGGCGAATCTGCCATATCCGATGTGCGGTAAAGTGGGAGGGGAGCCGGTCGTGACTGCGAGCACTTGCCTGATGTACGGTTTCAAAGATGTCATTCGCGAAGACTTGATATACTGGAGAATTATTTGCTGCTTTGTTGACGACCACGGAGCGACCACATTATTACGTATCGTATACTAACCCGCGTCGTTGGTCTTGCTCCCTCTAAGCCATTCATGCCAGCAGGGCTACATACTCTCCCCGGACATCCGTTAGACTAGAGAAATCTCCACTTGTCCATGTGAGAACTAAATTCTGCTTCTCTTAACGCGTAGTAGGTAACTGGAATGCTATCTCATGGGATGTAGTGCTTCCGCAACCCATTAGGAATTTTGCGTGAGTTTGATTCGCCAAGACTTCGGTTAACTATGTTTCCACGCGCCCACTGTTCTTTACCGCTTAGTTTATTATCTACTTCTTGTTTCCTATTCGCTCATGTGCTCGCTTTTACCACTGACCAACAAGATCTTGTGGAGTGGAACCAGTTTTCACATCCATTAGTCGCATTACGCGTGACATGAAAAATTACAAAAAAACCGAGGAAAAGTGCAAAAAAATGCGAACCGATGAACAAACGCGAATTGCTCCCGTCAGTGCTGAAACCATGACAATCTCAGCTTGACAGCTAGTTGCTTTTGCACGCAGTTGTGGATGACGTTTAGCGATCGGCAAGGTTTCTTTGAGTAATCGATAATTCCTAATATGCCCAGTCACGCTGAACGCGGAATATGAATCCACGCGATGACCGGCCTTTAACAGAGATCTAGTAATCAATGAAGAAACTTTATAGAAATGAGCATCAACTTGCGTGGTTAACTGAGATAATATTCGCCAGCCATTTCAGAATATGCTCGCTTTTTGCTCGAAGCCTTCTATCAATTCTGCCCATGTATGTTCGCCAGCAAAGGCAGAAGAAACTAGAAATTAGGAGACAAAAACTGCAGAAGTGTCTCCCCCTAATCAAGGCAGCGGTATGGTTCCAGTCAGTGTGTTTAGTTCTGCAGCGTTGAGTCTTCAGACACTGGGCAGACTGATGCAACGCTGTCTTCTGCATAGCAAGTTTAGAAATAGGTTTTTCTTTGGCACAACCGTTACTGACTTTCCTTGCCTCAATTCATTCGCAGGCCGCCTAACGAAGGCGCCGGGATAATTGTTTGATAGCGAAATATTGGTGGGAAGGAATTCTTTTTAATTATGTGCGTCTGAAGTGCAGACAGTCTGAGTTCAAATGGAAAGCGTTTCCACCAAGGCTCACTTATGAGCAACTGGTGTGAAACTCATGAAATCCAACTGTCCCGTCTATCGTTGGTTTGTGAAAAACCAAGCGCCGAACGTCTCCAGTCACTGTGCATGTCAGCAGTCCATCCAGAAAAGGCAAACGATCGTTCTCTTCTGTCTCACTTGTAACTGACATAATACGACGGAAAGAACTGTGTTCGAGAACTGTTGGATGTGTTTCTCACTGTCGACAACGAATAGGATGTAATCAACACATCACGTTCTCAATGACAGCTGCTGCTTCCTGTTCACTCTTCGGAATGAAAACATCAGCCACTGCTGACTCAAGGAGACCTCCCGCCGCGACATTAACAATCTGTTTAAAACTCTTGTTTCGGAAGTGAAACGTTGCACTCTGTGCACGATGAAATCAGAAGATCCAAAAAATCAATTGGTATGGGAATATAAAATCGCCAGCTGAGAATAAAATCATGTGAAAAGTAAACGATCTCAAGCACAGGAACATCCGCGAATAAGCACTGAACATCTAGAGGCCACTTTGTAATGGGATATGTCTTCAATATGTCAATATGGTCATGTGTCGTGTATTGACCACTGCACCACTGCCCAAGTAAGTAACGACGTCAAACGTCGTAACATTGATTATAGATGTTGGGAAGAAGTTAACGTTGAACCGGACGGTCTGGAGGAATACGATTCGGACGGGCGTCCGCAAGTTCAACGAGCAGTTATTGCGCGGCCGAGAACGGAAGCGCGCGGTACGCAAAGGAACCATCGGTGCCATAGGTCGTGGTGACATGACTATATGGCGTTGCGATGTGTGCGGCCGTGAATGCGCTGGCCGCCTCGGATTAGTAGGTCACCAGCGTACTCATAGTGCACCGTCGGCGAAGAGACGACGAGTACGTTAGGCTCAGGTAGGTCATATCAGTATATCCATTTTATCTCTGTTACTGATTGCATCGACCAAGACTATGGTCGTTTGGCAACTAATCCGCTTCTCTTTTCAGAAACTTGGGTGTCTGCGGTCTTCTACCCATTCTTATCTTCAGCTTTGTTGGTGTATTGTATGATGAATGGTTTGCCTGTTCTTTTCGTAGTCCAATCTGAATTTTGTTTTTCATTCTTATCCTCTCTGGAATGCAGGAACATACATTCGTATACTGAAATGCTTCTTGTATTACATTTTACATATCTTTCTTCTCAGTTTAGATCTTGTCATTGTAGTCTCTCTCTGTTTATTTTCCGAGAGAAGGGTTTCCTTTTCCTGCTAGCCATTCAATTGGCTAACCAGCATTGGCCGGCTGGACACAAAGGCCTCACTCACACCTACTGGTCTTATTCCTTCGGGTTTACACCGGATATGTGGTGTGTGAGTGGAACCACAAGTGGTGCAGCGCAAGCCACTTGGGGTGATGGTTTGAAGCGCAGGCGTCCTCTGGCTTCGGTCACTGTGACAGGCTAATCCGTTTCGGATGCCGCCAACCGTGTGTGTGGTGTATACAACTCCTCTTTTCTTATAGGGTTTAACATTTCAACTCTACAATCGAGTGAATCAAAGCCGGCCGTTTATGAATGATGCAACGACCCGCGAGGTCAACATGAGAGCGAACGAATAAGACGAAACGGTAACAGAGCGAACGACAAGCGAGCACGCAGCGGGGTCGTACGTTCGAGTGCGCGGGGTACTTGTCGGTATCCATACTCGTTCAAACAAATGTTTAAGCACATACAAAAGTTGGAAACCAAAAGAGTACAAATGGCAATCGTAGCTCTAACATAGTAATAAACAAATGGGTCGCTACACAACTAGCCATTAAGCAAGCTTACGGTAGGGCAAATAAATCAACGAAAGAATAGGAATTGACGAGATACCAAGCGTGTGTATTTAAGCAATCGGTATAGCATAGATATTCCGGTGCCCGTAAGTTTCAGTTTATAGTACAATCACTTAATTGCAAATCCGTGTAACAGTAATGTACAGAGCACTTTCTCAACGTTTCTTCACTAAATGCAAGGTGTCCAATATATCATGGGACATAAATATAGGTGCATCAGTGATTTGCACGCGAGTTCCAGGCTAGAGGCCAAGGTAACCTGGATCCCGTCAGTTTGGTTATTTTGATATCCAGTGGGTGCTTGTTTATTTAAAAAGCAGTTACAGAAAACAAAGTGTAGTAGCGCTCTTGGGGATTACAGCAATTACCAAGAACAGGACAAGTTACTCATCCAACCATGTCCTAAGTAATACGGGTGTTTAATAACAATATAAAGTGGTCTCTAGAAAAACGGTTACAAGCCTAAGATAGGTCGTCCCAGTGGTTGATAACCCATCAAGAAAAAAAGGTTACTTAAAGAAGGTCCCAGGTCAAAGCTTGTGGAATTTCTTGTTGTGACGCCTTCGACTGTTATGAGCCACTGAACTGAGTCCTAGGATAAAAAAAGTATGTAAGGATTGAGTTACCGCAGTCTTCCAAACTCAAACGGATAGAGATCCGAAATTACAAGACCAGACTCCTAAGATAAGTGCTATGGGCTAGTGACCATTTTAGTGGCAATTCGCCGGATACATTCATTGTTATGTATCTTTTTCTAGGCGGGTGTATACGAATTGACTAGCATATTAAGATACTAGTCATATATGCGCTCCGTAATGCGTTTAAAAAGCATGGAAAGGCTCTTCTTATCATCCCGAGTTTAAGATCCATTTTCAGCGGCCATCTGGTGATCAATATCATCATCATCATTATCAATGTCCGTTTTGAGTTGTAACTGTGGGTACAAAGGCTCGGGCCGTCGTTGGCCCTCACAATGGTTCACTAAGTTGCAGAGTAACAAATAAGTACAAACGTACAGCGAGGACAAAGAGAATAAACAAACAGAAGTAACTGAGTTTCGCGAGGAGGAATCAACAAATGTGGATACTAGCCGCCCTTGACTGCGACACACTGTCATGTCAGAGAGTGTTACCAACGGCCCGTGTGGATGGTCGTCAAATCTCAAGCCATTTATGCAGCACCTACCAATCTTGCTCAAAGCCCGTGATTACGTCATTAACTGCCTTGCGGTTTCTTCCAAAAATCAGCAACTACGGTGAACCATGGGCGATACGGCATAAGCATCGTCAACATACAGAGTACGTGACCCAATCAGGGAGGAATGTGTACCTTTACTATCTCAGTTACCGGTAGCGAACTGATACATTTCGGAAGCATGCGCTGCTCACAAGATCAACTCATACGATACAGGTTAATTGATGGAGACAAAGTTGACCGAATACCGACAGTTTAAACACATCTTTCGTACGGATGAGCCAGGTCTCTGAGCAATATAGAACGAAACTGATCGAACACATGCATCGTAAGGTCTGCCTTTAATGCACAAATGGACGCCTTCGCGACGCCATTGGTGGCCTAGGCTGGCGAATGCGCTACGTGCTTGAGTTATCCTCGTGGATCATCATACATCATCCTCGCAGATACTTCGTTTGCAACAGTACAGATTAATGAGATGATAAACCATACAAAGAAAGAGGAAAAACAAAAAGGGAGGAAGGACCTAACTACTAAAAATAGCTACGTCTATATTCAATCATTCAACATCAAGGTGCCTAAACTTGCAAACAAACAACCGGCTTCATCGCCAAGAGAGCTTTCTAACGACTTTCATTGATCTGCGTCAGACGACTCGGCCAAACAACGACAGCATTCATGTCATTGAGCTGTATTTGCCGTCCATCTCACCTAACGTCTCAAGCCACCGACTCTGTGAGTCGCGAGGGCCCCAGCCCGGGAGACGAACCCGACCTACAGTGGCCAACCTCTTCGTGAACGATTTCATTTGTCTACGCCAGGTCATCATCTGTCCACCTCGCACCTTGCGCCAGTCGGCCGCAGCGTCGGCAAACAGTGCTCGGTGTGGCAAACGACTAGCTGGCATCCTTAGTACATGACCTAACCATCTAAGTCTGTGCAAAGAAGTGAACGAAAGAACCCGTTGGATAATCACTACCAAATACCCGCTTCTAACCTCCTCGTTGCTTACTCGCTGGTGCCACCCGATACGAGCGATTGAACGCAGACATCGGTGGTCAAATACCTGAAGACGGTTCACGTCCTCTACTCCTGAGCGGCCAGTTTCGCTGCCGTAAAGTAACACAGCCTGATAAACGCGATCCCTTAAGCTTCAGAGAAATACCTCTCTGTCGCCATAGGTGTCTCAGATTAGCGAACACCGCCCTAGCCTTGGAAATACGCGCTTCTATTTCATTCCCTACACCCGCCGCCGCCGCTGATGCAGCTTCCCAGGTATACAAACCGGTCAACAACCTCCATGACTTCATTATCTAACATTAAATCTACGTAATCACAGCAATCTTGCAGAAGCACTTTGCATTTTGAGGCTGCAAAGCGCATTCCGAAGTACTTAGCAGAACGCGAAATAGCGTTTAGCGTTGTTTGTGCCGCTTGAAAGTTGTCAAACAGCAACACTTGTCGTCAGCATAATCAAGATCAGTCAGTCTTTCACCAGGTAGGAGTATTTGGATTTATGCCCATTTTTGTGCAAAGACTCATCCAAAGCTCTCTATCATGCTCGTCACGGAGCGTCAGGCTGGTGGCGGCACATTCCGGAAGGTTCTGAAAAAAAAAACAAATTACAGAATCCTCCCGAGCAGATGAGCTCAATTTTTTAGGAATGACCGTGTTGGTCCCCTTGGAGGATTTCGCCGAAGTTACGCCATCATTAGTGTAACTCTTGCGAACAGTATGACTGGGTTTTTTTAGGTAAGACCGAGCGAACAACCTCAGAATTAGGTCGTGTTTGCTTGCATGCTGTTGGCGGGATGTCAGCAGCAATGGGCATGAGCGTTTTCCGAGAAACCGAGGCTACGATGTTTGACTTTGTTTCTGATGCGAACCCTGACGCCATTATGATGATGTGGCCTGTACACTCGCGTTATATTTGCCTTACTGAGTACAGCCGGTGGGTCAGGGGATGTCATCCAATGCGTATGATGAAGTGCTACCTTCAGAACTAGGAGCCTGCCTAGCGTTTCTACAACAGAGGCAAACAAGGTGGATGCAGTCCAGCCGTGTTGCTGTCAACATTTTGTAAACCTCGCTAGATATTCCCAGACACGAGGTGTGAAACCACGTGTCACAGAGCAAGCACTGCATGGCGTGGTCCCTCGCGCGGACAATCTTTTCACATGATCCACAGTTAGACCCTTTTTCAAGGCCATTACAGGGGGCGACTAACTGCGAACGTAGGAATCAGTGTGATTCGGTATATTTTACGAGGTGTTTAGGATCGGAAACGGTCAAATAATATTAACTAAACTAACGCAGAGAAAAGTTCGAACCTCATCAGTATTCAAACGACCGCGTTGAATGAATGCCGGCCTACTGTTAATAAACTCACAACTTTAAAGCTAGGCGAATGCATAATTAGATGAGAGCAATTCAACAGACGAACACACTCACGTTGCAGGGCGCAGGAGAGTATGCTGGGGGCATGGACTAAGAGATGGAGTAGCGATCCCAGACGAATCTTGAACGCGGCCACTGTCGTGGCACTCACGATATGTTCTGGTAGAGAGTTCCAGGCTTTGCAGACCCGAACCGAGAAGAAACTGTGCCTCAGCTCAAGTCTGCTGTACTGACTCTTAGTTTCAAGGAATGCCCTCTGAGTGAGCTAGTATCCGCAGAAGTGAGCAGGGATCTACACGGATGGTTAGGGGTCCTCAGAATCATGTACGCCAATATTAGGTCGCCTCTCTGTCTGCGATATTCTAGGGAGAAGAGATTTAGCTCATGAAGCCGCTCAATGTAGGGTTTTGCGCTCAACCCACGAACTGCTTTCGTCGCACGTCTCTGGACATTTTCTAAAATTAGTTTGTCTTTTGTAAGTGAGGAGACCAAACAAGGGTCCCTTGCTCGAGGTGAGGACGAATGAAGCTGTTGTACAGGTTGTTGAAGCATGACCGGTCAAACTTTCCAAACATACGCTTCAGAAGCGCTAGTACGCTATAGGCTTTCTTGGCGCTCGCCTCAGTATTGGGAGAACTCGAGAGGTTGTGTGTCACAACAGTGCCAAGGTCTTTTTCTCTGTCCGTGACTTGGAGCCGTACTCCACCGAGGGAGTAAGGGAAATTGTGCTTATGTCTGATATGCATAACTTTGCACTTGCTGGTATTGAACTCGATGCAGTTTGATTTAGACCATTTGTAAAGGGCACTAATATCAGCTTGCAGGGCGCTCGCGTCAGAGCTGTTACGCACAACACGCCAGATTTTGATATCATCGGCAAACAGCAGCAGTGGAGACGATACTTCGGATGGCAGATCGTTGATGAAGATAGAGAAGAGTAGTGGCCCCAGGATGGAGCCCTGTGGGACTCCGCTGGGGCTGAGCTTGGCAGATGATACGGAAGAACCCACCCGCCGACACCTGCGACACCTGCGACACC
>LOND01005113.1:16477-26658 GCA_014220965.1 Paragonimus kellicotti
GTGAAAGATAATGAAAATTTTAAAAAAAAGAATTCACTGTAAAGGGGCATGTTTATGTGCTTCCCATATACAATTAAGACAGAAAATAAATTTCAACTTTGGACCAAAAACCAATAAAAATCTCCGGTGTACAGTCCATCAACAAGGCTAAAGAGAGGAAAAGGTTTCATACCAACTTGATTCAAGTTTCTGAAAATGAGTGGCTGGTTTGTCAAGTAAAAGAAGTCGTTGGTTAAAGCGAACAAAAGCATAGATAACAAATTCAGCTTGCTTCCACCTAATGCTTTCGAGGTCTTTTCGCCGACGGTTTGCTGTGTGTATGCTGATAACTTACAGATCCCAGGCGATGGCAAAATCTCGGTTGCCACAGAGAAAACTAGGCTGGACATTGTTATTTTCGGAACCGCGCGCCTTAATTGTCAGCTATGCTGCTGTCGCTCATTGAATTTTCGGACGCCCGGCCAAATCCCATTCTCACAAGCGGTCTGGTTTCTGTCTCTTATACACATCTAAGACAAAAAGTCTATCTTGACAACACAGTGGTGTGCCAGTTCCTGACTGACAGGATTTTGCTTGCTTGTTCGTAGACAGCAGCAGTCTGGATGCCTTGAAATTCTTTCCCCGTGCAACTTGTGGTCGTTTCCCGACCAGCGAGGATGACTGAGTATCAGCATGGGTCTAATTCTGTCCGTGTCTACTTCTCAAATATTTCAGGTAGAAGCGGTTCAAATACCGCACATTCAGCTGATATTTTATCCCGGTTGCATTGCTGAACAACAATGTAGACAACACCGTTGGACGGTCATCCAGCAGCCTGATTTTCAATCTCAAGCAATGGTTTTTTCAAAGACGTTATGTAAAACATCAGAAAGCTGCTCTAACCTTGGCAAAGCTAGCTTAGAACGCGTAATCCACGGACAGATACGTTAAAGATTTGTAACCCAATTAGCGAACGTCTGCGGTGATATCCAGTCTTCAGAGATGCTAATTTTAGGTTTGGGCGTGGTTCCTTCAATCTGAGATGGCTGAACAAAAATCAGTATTCTACCATTGATCACATTTATACCTTTACCAGATTAAGATGTCTCGATGTCAATTTAAGATGTAACAAAAAAGTGGGTCAAGACCAACTAACTTGGTTTACTCTGTGCACCCGGGGGGACCGCGTCCTCTCACTCTGTGGGAGCCAACCGATCTCCGTTTTTTTTTCAACCTACCAACGTGTGTATCAGCCATTCGACCTTGTTTGGTGTGTAAACCCAACTCGCTCCCTTGAGACAGCTTAAACTGACATTGAAACGTCTTAAACTGGAAGAGATGTAGTCCAACTTCGAATGCTTCCGTCGTGAACGATGTGACCACTTACTGTAGATCTTGACTGTGTGTAAGTAACGCGCTATCATTTGCAAACAACTGCATGCAAATAGTCGAAGTACGGAGCCGGCTTGGGGCACAGAGGGGGTTCATAATACTCAGTGGACGATTGTCCGTACGATATTCAACTTGGATACCGTTCTCTGAATTCTGAAAAGTAGCTGTTAGTATTGCAAATCACTATAGACTGGCCAGGGTTGTAGCTAAAATATAGCATGACTGCTTTCGATGCTAAAACCATTAACGTTTGATCCACACGCATGCATCTACAATTACATCTACAACATTTCAATTAACTTGACGAACTTTCCCGGAAATCCAACTGAACGCAGCGCCGTGCGCAATTCCTCACGGCTTGCGAAAGTGAAGACCTCGGTGAAATCCACGAAAAAGATGGTGTAATGACTGACTACATTTGAAATGTAATTCTTGGAACTTTTGGTGATGAACAGTACATCAGTTTTATGTCGAATCTTCAATAATTTATCATGCTCTTCGTGAACATTGATTTTTAAAGGCTACGGCAGTTGAACAGTCTACCCTTGTATAGCAGCTACGCAGACTGGTGTTCCAGGAAATATTAGTGATTATGCTTGCTATCTTTGACTTAAGACTATTTCACAGTGGCAGCATCCATGAACTCTTGTTCCACTGAGTCCATTCCAAGATGGAGTGCAGTGGCACAGCGCGTTCCAGAATTGAGGCCCATGCTTTTCGTTCCGTAGTTGCCTAATAACCCTGTGCACCTCTACTAAGTCATTGACCACAGCAAGCATCGCCTTAGCGGCTTGTTTTCGTGTGTAAAACACGGACATCTATTCACTGGTGGCCTGCGGATTTTACAGCCTGTCGAGGTTGCAGACTTTCTTTGTAACCCCAAGTTTTATGCACAAAACTCCAAAGTCCCAGTTATTCACTGCTGTAATAGACAAGACAGGTGGACCAAAAATCATCTTCAGTAGATTATAGGACTGTTTGTTTTTGGTGGTCAACACAACTAGNCTACGCGTACAAATTTGTTCTCACACCTCATCAGCTTTGAATGAAACTAATATATTGTGATCGGATTAATATACCTTCGGCCCTGATGCAATTGAACGTCACAACCCAAAGCTCGCCGCTCACCCCAATTTCAAGCGCCATATCCTATGTGTGATCAAATCAGAACGTTCGTGATTGTTCAGCCAATTGATGAGTGTTGATGAGTAGTCGAGGATTTGGTTAATTTCAAGTTGAACATCACCCACAATTGATCGCAGCTGTCGCATTCCCATAGACTTCAGTCATCATTATTCTTGTTGTTTCTTTGTTTAGTTCAGCGTATATCAAGCTCAAAACATGTGCGTTCGAAATAATTTTTGAAATAACTAAAAGAGTCGCTCTCAAAATATCCCCGTTGAAACAGAAGTAACGATCTGAGGGCCAGTGATTTTCGATCGTTCTTTTGAAAGACAATACAGTTGAAGAATTTTAATCAAAAGGTATCATGAAGCAAAACAGAAATCCTTGAACTAATGAGTAACGCATGACGTCGAAATCGCTTACGGTGTGGTGATCGACAAGGTTGCATCAATAAAGCGTGACCGGGATGATAGTCCATACCATGGCAACAAAATGTAGTACTGACAAGCAATAACAAAAGCAAAACTCGCGTGCACTGCTCCTCTCCAAGAGGGGTGAATGAAAAGCATATGTGAATGAGACCAGTGCGATCAGTTTTGAGTAAGTAGACTAAAATCACCAAGGTAATTTGTAGAACTGATTAGCCGCATTCTTGTTCAGCGAAAAATCTTTTCCGCTTCTCAGGTATTGATAAAAATGGATTCGATGACGTTCTAAATGCATGCAAACGCTTACATCAGTAGGATTCGGACATTACGTACACGAACATGACACTACTGCGGTTAGCTGAATACGGTTTGACAATGCACGCGAAATAACCAAGTACATAGAAAGGAAGTTTATTAATGAGTGCTGTTCACCTAATACAAAACGTTCATTTCAAATTACATTTCTCACTCTTGAAGTTGAAAAGATGTGGATGTAATTGGGTAGATGCATGAACAAGCTACTTTCAAAATATTACTGATATGTGTTAACAAAAGTCTGAAACAAATGACTACAACCCCTCCAGTAGTACTGAGTTTAGACGTAATTGCAAGGAATCCACATCAACAGAGACAGAATGAGACCAGTGCGATCAGTTTTGAGTAAGTAGACTAAAATCACCAAGGTAATTTGTAGAACTGATTAGCCGCATTCTTGTTCAGCGAAAAATCTTTTCCGCTTCTCAGGTATTGATAAAAATGGATTCGATGACGTTCTAAATGCATGCAAACGCTTACATCAGTATGATTCGGACATTACGTACACGAACATGACACTACTGCGGTTAGCTGAATACGGTTTGACAATGCACGCGAAATAACCAAGTACATAGAAAGGAAGTTTATTAATGAGTGCTGTTCACCTAATACAAAACGTTCATTTCAAATTACATTTCTCACTCTTGAAGTTGAAAAGATGTGGATGTAATTGGGTAGATGCATGAACAAGCTACTTTCAAAATATTACTGATATGTGTTAACAAAAGTCTGAAACAAATGACTACAACCCCTCCAGTAGTACTGAGTTTAGACGTAATTGCAAGGATTCCGTCCGAAGAATACCGAGAGGAAGATCATGTTAGACTTGTATCGATATCTGTTTTCAAGTTAGCTGCAGCGGTTGAGACGAACAGGGCCACATATTTCTGCTGCACGCAAATCCGTACATACGCCTGTAAACAGCGTGATGTTCACAAGTAAATTCCAAATAGGGATTCCAGCACAAATAGTCAAACCTCAACCAACACCACATGATATTCGATCTGCAAATTCTTCTTCAATTTCATGTGTTACACCACGTACGATTGACGGTATCCATCCTCAGATTAACATGTCACAGTGACCGAAGTCAAAGGACGCCTCCTCGTGAGCGTCACTACAAGTGGCTTGTTCTGCACTAATCCAACTTTCACTCATATATTCCGTACCCAGTGTAAGGTCCCAAGGAATAAGATCGTGAAACAGTATACTGGTAGTACACGTTGCTAAGGATGATTAACCAAATGTAAGGTAAACAGTAAAGCGCAACTATTATCCCTCGTAAGCAAAAAAGAAATAGAGAGAAAGAGATTGTAGGCTCAAACTTAAGGTGAAAGATAATGAAAATTTTAAAAAAAGAATTCACTGTAAAGGGGCATGTTTATGTGCTTCCCATATACAATTAAGACAGAAAATAAATTTCAACTTTGGACCAAAAACCAATAAAAATCTCCGGTGTACAGTCCATCAACAAGGCTAAAGAGAGGAAAAGGTTTCATACCAACTTGATTCAAGTTTCTGAAAATGAGTGGCTGGTTTGTCAAGTAAAAGAAGTCGTTGGTTAAAGCGAACAAAAGCATAGATAACAAATTCAGCTTGCTTCCACCTAATGCTTTCGAGGTCTTTCGCCGAGGTTTGCTGTGTGTGATGCTGATAAACTATACAGATCCAGGCGATGGCAAAATCTCGGTTGCCACAGAGAAAACTAGGCTGGACATTGTTATTTTCGGAACCGCGCGCCTTAATTGTCAGCTATGCTGCTGTCGCTCATTGAATTTTCGGACGCCCGGCCAAATCCCATTCTCACAAGCGGTCTGGTTTAAGGGCTAGAATAATAATCCAGACAAAAGTCATATCTTGACAAACACAGTGGTGTGCAGAGTTGCTGACTAGACAGGATTATTTGCTTGAGCTTGTTAGTAGACGAGAGTCTGGATGCCTTGAAATTCTTTCCCCGTGCAACTTGTGGTCGTTTCCCGACCAGCGAGGATGACTGAGTATCAGCATGAATCTAATTCTGTCCGTGTCTACTTCTCATAGTTCAGTAGAAGCGGTTAAATACTCGCACGTACTTTTGGGTATATGAATTCAGCTGATATTTTTGTATCCCGGTTGGCGATTGCTGTAACAGTCATGGTAGACAACACCGTTGGACGGTCATCCAGCAGCCTGATTTTCAATCTCAAGCAATGGTTTTTCAAAGACGTTGTAAAACATCAGAAAGCTGCTCTAACCTTGGCAAAGCTAGCTTAGAACGCGTAATCCACGGACAGATACGTTAAAGATTTGTAACCCAATTAGCGAACGTCTGCGGTGATATCCAGTCTTCAGAGATGCTAATTTTAGGTTTGGGCGTGGTTCCTTCAATCTGAGATGGCTGAACAAAAGTCAGTATTCTACCATTGATCACATTTATACCTTTACCAGATTAAGATGTCTCGATGTCAATTTAAGATGTAACAAAAAAGTGAGTCAAGACCAACTAACTTGGTTTACTCTGTGCACCCGGGGGGACCGCGTCCTCACTCTGTGGGAGCCAACCGATCTCTGTTTTTTTTTCAACCTACCAACGTGTGTATCAGCCATTCGACCTTGTTTGGTGTGTAAACCCAACTCGCTCCCTTGAGACAGCTTAAACTGACATTGAAACGTCTTAAACTGGAAGAGATGTAGTCCAACTTCGAATGCTTCCGTCGTGAACGATGTGACCACTTACTGTAGATCTTGACTGTGTGTAAGTAACGCGCTATCACTTGCAAACAACTGCATGCAAATAGTCGAAGTACGGAGAGGCCGGCTTGGGGCACAGAGGGTTCCAAATACACAAGTGGACGATTGTCCGTACGATATTCAACTTGGATACCGTTCTCTGAATTCTGAAAAGTAGCTGTTAGTATTGCAAATCACTATAGACTGGCCAGGGTTGTAGCTAAAAACATATTCATCACTTCGTGATTCACACGCATGATCTACAATTACATCTACAACATTTCAATTAACTTGACGAACTTTCCCGGAAATCCAACTGAACGCACGCCGTGCGCAATTCCTCACGGCTTGCGAAAGTGAAGACCTCGGTGAAATCCACGAAAAAGAGGTGTAATGACTGACTACATTTGAAATGTAATTCTTGGAACTTTTGGTGATGAACAGTACATCAGTTTTATGTCGACTCTTCAATAATTTATCATGCTCTTCGTGAACATTGATTTTTATGGCTACGGCAGTTGAACAGTCTACCCTTGTATAGCAGCTACGCAGACTGACTTTCCAGGAAATATTAGTGTTATGCTTGCTATCTTTGACTTGAGACTATTTCACAGTGGCAGCATCCATGAACTCTTGTTCCACTGAGTCCATTCCAAGATGGAGTGCAGTGGCACAGCGCGTTCCAGAATTGAGGCCCATGCTTTTCGTTCCGCAGTTGCCTAATAACCCTGTGCACCTCTACTAAGTCATTGACCACAGCAAGCATCGCCTCAGCGGCTTGTTTTCGTGTGTAAAACACGGACATCTATTCACTGGTGGCCTGCGGATTTTACAGCCTGTCGAGGTTGCAGACTTTCTTTGTAACCCCAAGTTTTATGCACAAAACTCCAAAGTCCCAGTTATTCACTGCTGTAATAGACAAGACAGGTGGACCAAAAATCATCTTCAGTAGATTATAGGACTGTTTGTTTTTGGTGGTCAACACAACTAGGTTTCAAATTATCTTTTTTTTTAAAGCCATGCATTATTCCACAAGACTGTTGGGCAAGTTGAAGCACAAAGCCTTATTTCTCCTTTGTATGAGAAACGAATTAGCTGTACGGTTGTCTGGACCATCCTGCCGATGGATTCCGACTGTTTTATTAGTTTCTATCACGTTCCCTTCCTTAAAATTTCGCCATGTATCATCAGGAATAGTGGATGTGGAGGCAGCAGCGGCTACATGCTGACTACCTGTTGAAAGGTTGTCTTCGCCTTGGAGCTCCTCCAACTGCTTAACATCCAGTCTTCATCACCGTCCGGGATATCTACAATCAACGGACTTGCAAATGTGACTACGCGTGGCCCAGAAAAATCCATGACCCGTGTCATGTTTAGACCGGCTCGTCATTTGGGGTATACATATTCCGTGAAATTAGCGACGTTGTACGATCACGTAGTTGAGCAAACAGCGATGATCTGTCAGTATATCAGTCCAGGTAGCGATATCGTTTGCATCCATTTAGAATTGGGTGTTTGTGGCATCCAATTTATGAGTAAGACACAGGAGAGGCAGACGGTCAGTGCTCTCATTAGCCGCATCAAGGCAGTGAGATCCCAGGACTCATGGCCAGACCATTGTGTTCTACCCAACAGGTGTGTTGCAGTCACCCAGACCAAACAGTCTGCCACCCGTATCCAGTGAGTGGGACAAGGCTGATCTCAAACTTGGTGCTTTGTACCGTTGGTGCGAAACATAGTTGGACAGCAAATGGTGAGAAAGATCATCGAGTTGTCTCAAATGAATCGCAAGTGCATGGACCTGAACATGATTCGATGGCTGATACCATGTGGTTCATTAATCATCAGAGTTGATGTAGTCGGCGACTGTGTTACAAACACTGTGTTCTCTAGTACCTTACGCCAGGTAACTGATGCGATAGAAAGTATGACTAGCGCCTGTTTTCCGGGGCTTACTTTTGTCCACATACCTTGTTTCACTCAAGCTGTGACAATAATTCCGTAGCGGCTCAGTCCCAGGATGATCAGTGTAGCCTTGTGCTGTTGTTGTACGGTACAACAACGACACCGTAGTTTACGCAGACTGTGTTCTGACAAACAGTATCCTGCACCCGTGGACATGTCTGATTTTGGATATCTTGTCACTAACACTTTTGAGATCGTCTGCTCCGATTTCTGTGTTGTAAAGAAAGTGGTGAACAAAGGTTTGTTCTCAATTGGTTTTCGGTGCACTACTATTGCTTGTGTGGGCTTGAGAAACCAAGAAGACGTCCAAAAGTAAACATGAGAACGAATACAACTTTCAACCAACGCTTCTGGCACAAAGTCATGTACCGAACGATAGGAGGCTAATGGTAACGATAGCTAGTTTTCGGTTTTTCCGAGTCTCTTCACCCAAACAGTCAACCTGGAGAATCACAATCGGTGGTTCTTTCCGGCCCCATTTACGATTACCTATTGGTCTATCAATAGTTTATTAGAAGCAATTCTGCCAGTGGGATCATAGCGTCATTCAGTATGGTCCAACAAGCTATCAAAATTTGTGAATCGTCAGTGGTCGAAGACGCAAGAAAAGAAACCACACAACCATTTGCTTCACTCAAGTCGTCCAGTAAGCATAGTAGGTTCTATTAAGGACGCGAAATTTAATACGTGCACGCAATTCTTGAGGAAGCCGTATTATCTGTTTCCATGTCACTTGAAAAAATAGAAGTTGGCTGGTTCCAGGTTTGATTATTATGTTTTTCAAGTGTTAATCGTTGCGATGCATGCCTTATTTCCTCTGAAACCTTTTGATCTAGACCACAGGTTTAGTTGTGAAAGCGTTGACGCGCATGGTCAACCTCACACTACTTTGCGTATACCAGTGAGTAGTTGTTGACTAATAAGGGGTTTTGCATACGACTTGGCAGATTGGTTGTGTCAGATAGAACGCTCCTCTTCATCAAGTTATAACTGACGTCATTTGAGAGGTTGTAGATTAGTCTGTATTAACTTGCTAAAAATGATTGGGCATTGTGCATGCAAGCAACAGCACGAATCACACAGATGTGCTGTCGTATCATGGCTGTCTGAAGTGTTTTATCAAAGCTCTGGTAGTCGGTAAGGTAATCAGCTCCCAAAGTGTCTCATGAGATTAATTGATTTGTGGTGTTACAGATGACAGCATAATCGTTAAACCGAATATGGCTGTTGTGAACTATTATTCACTTTTATACTGACTTTTGGTCGCATTACTTGAAAGTTCTAAACTGTGTAACTTGTCACCTTCTTGTTGACCTTGATGCACCTGGTTCACGCCAGGTTTTGTGAAGGTTCCAGTGTCATTAACGACAGATGCATTAAAAAGCAAACTTAGTTCACAGATGTCTGAACTGAATAGAACACAAGATGGATCGATAACGTGACCAGTGGTCAGGACGTGGGCTAGCGACTGAGGAAACTGACTGTTTACGCGTTTCAGCAACATGGAAGTGGCAACGAAATGTTACTCATTTCAACGAGCTCATAAACTGTTATCAGCAAAGCAAAAAAGTGTTTTACGTTCACAAACTTCGTATCCGAATTACCATGTCCATATTTTAACACCTAAATAATTGTTGCCATCTGCTGTTACAGTGGGAAATGTGGCACCCGCTTCCAATCGTCAGATTAAAAAACCATTGCGTCACACGCGTCTGTTGGATCACAAGAGATGGTGCTGGGATCAGGACCACGGATGAAGATCCTGTACTTCTACTGTTCAAAAATGTGGACGTCCAGACTCTTTGGGGGACCCTCAAGTCGTCGTTGAAGTGGTGAGAGTTAAGACTGACTTGAGGAGAAACTGACGGACCTACAACCGATCTCGAAGTATAGTCGAAGCCGAAAATGCAAGCGACGAGAAAGTGTCTCACAGAGCTGGAACGAGCAGCCGCGAAGGTATTGCGGTTAACTGGGTTCAGCTGGTAGCTGACGACCAGTTGGTACCGCGGCGGTTTCCACTTCAGTCTGCTTTGTGTTACTGAGATCGCCGTTTCTCAAGGAGGTTGCCACACTGAGATAAGGATTCGGGACAAAGCACGCTGGTGAACTAGATCATGAAGGGTCAAAAATTGCCCTCATCGAACATGGCTTAGAAAGAGTTGACTGATGTTAATAGCCCTTCGCCGGCCAAAAGTCGGACCACAGACTCGATCAAACTTGGCGGAAGGGATAAACTACCGGTTGAGAGTATGAAACAAACTTAAGAGG
>LOND01005117.1:3103-14094 GCA_014220965.1 Paragonimus kellicotti
ACTTATCGCATTCCACGACAGCAGAATGTTTCCCATGCCAAGAGAAACACTTGCGTTGTCATTTATGAATGTCTTAATTACTGACTGTTGTCATGCGCTTGCCTTGAACTGAACTGCGTCTGTAGCTCGTATTCTCATATACCACTGCGAAAACTGCTGAGAAATGTTTATGTTTTGGACCGCAACCTTATGGGCTGAGATGAGTGCACGGAATGAAATTACGCCACATTTGAGTAGTGCTACACGGCAGACCGAACTGATTGCTTTTACTGTGCCACAGAACCCCCTGTTTACATACTGCATGTTGTGAAACTTCTGGGTTCGCTTGAACACACCGGATAGCACATCTCGTTTTTTAGAAGGATAATCTTTCCAGGACGTCAATACCACGAAAATTCTGACACACTTGCGCTCGTCCGACCGGCAAGACATAACTAAACTAAAGGAATAACAAGGGTTGCATTAAGATTGTAAGCGGTCGCTGGCGCATATATTGTGATTAATCAACAACGACCTGGCTTAAATTCCAATGAGTTCAACGGGTTAATACAGGCTTTCGGAGGACGCTGGAGACTAGTGTGAGTTTTGCTACACACTGTGAAGAATCGAAGTGGGAGCGCTGCGAAACGCTGAGAGCCAAATCTCTGATCGTCCATGTGAACGTTCAACAGTCACATTATGGATGGCGTAATATAAATGATGTCTCGTACGTGACTATCGTATCGAAAAAGATCAAAACAACATATATGTAGCATTAAGCAACCTAAGGTTATTAGAAAAACAATGCCGTTTTCATAGAGAACTGTCTGCATTACCGATTGCCACTGGCTGACAAGTGTGCTAGTTTTTGTCCGGCCCGCTCGTTACTGTGTTCCACGACCTTGCCTAAATCAGACATGCATTTACACAACTTGTGTCAGTTGCCACTACTTATATGCACACTGGATTTAACAGCTGATCGTCGTTTTTGGTTTGCGGAGGCTGATCGACCGCAGTTCCGCTTGCAACAGCTTGTGCATGAGCTCTGATTGGTCGAACGTTCTCCATTCGTTTGACAAATCTGCCCACCTCGTTCTTGATGGCTTCGCATGGCTTCTATCACATCTTTTCTTTTCCGGCGTGGAATTCGTTCTCCCAACTACACACAGTCTTCTGATTGTCACGTCCACGTCATTGTATAATCTATGCCCACGATCTTTGATCACCACACCACGTGTCCACTTTCTCGGGTTCTCAGGAATAATCTAGACTCATACCTTATTTCCTGGTTTAAGGGTAGTAAGCTTCTGGGCTCCGCGATTCCAGTACACGTCTGTTACATTCTGTGTCGTTATAGGTTCCACTGAAAATTTGAACCATCCAAAATGCCTTAGAGTAACGATTCAGATGTCACGGGCAGTCTGTCTTCGTTCTTCCCCTAAACACTTACTATGTTGCACTGTAGCCGATTGTGTTATTTAGCACGTTTGATCTTCCTATGTGCATCGAGACAAGAACCTTCCCAGAATTTCGGACAAAATTTATCAGCTTTTTAGCAGTATGAACTACAAGCTCTGTTCTTCCGTTTGACTGGCTAAAGGATGCACCTTCGACGCACTAACCCCCATTTACCTGCAGACGTCTTCAGTTGAGTATACATCAAATGATGTCTATTATTAAAGATAAATACCTCCAGTATGTCTTGGCCAGCAGCTTGAGCACACAATTTACTGGCGATTTCATTTTCTATGATTCTGATTAACCAATCGATTTCAAAATAATCTGTGAAGTAGTCCACAGCATCCACGTACCGCATACTACAGTTTATACAAAATGACCACAAAAACCAGCAGAGAGAATGGTCTTATTCTGTCTCATTCGCAGACTAACCTCTCTTTCCATCGATACTATCCTGTAGACCATTGTTTCAGTGGTCTAGAATGCGGAATCATCCGTCGCAGTACCGAATGTATAGGCACAATAAACAGTGTCAGCAATGTGTAATCATTCTTCAAGCTGACAGACTAGTTCACACCCATGCTTTTGCAGTCTGATCATCATGTTTGGTAGATGTCACAAATCACGAAGAGAGTATAATGATGACGAGACTCTTTGCTTTTCTTCCATCTGCATCGTCTTCATTTTATCACCGAGTGAGGATAACATCATTTTTCTCAAAAGCATGGTATACACTGTAACTAATCCTGTACAGTCCATGAATGGTTCACTAACGCCTGTAAGAAGCGATAACTGAAGAACATTCTCAAATACCCCCAGCGATCACTTGAGGAGTGTTCGCTGAAGATGGATTTTATCATCCTAGAACTGTCAAGATGTACTGACACATAAGCTCAAGCTAAACGATCTGTCGCTTGGTTATGGGAACAAAACCATTTTGTAGCATGCCACGTTTTTAGTTAGTGTGAATGAATTCCAGACTCGATTACCGCTTCAAATTCAGATTAAGGTTTGGTCTAAATAAACACGGTATGAAGACCATTCATCTTTTAGTGCTCATCGCACATGAAGCTGAAATTGGCTCGATAAGACTGTGGTAGTGTTTCATCTTGAAGAAATGCGTCCATTTAACTACTGGAAAAGTCTGTCATGACTTGTTCTAAGATGTTTACCTTTTCAGAGGAAGTATATGATACAGAACGTTTCATATTTCATTGTTAGTTGCTTTCTGGGCTAAATAAAATCTTCAACCTTGTGAATACGTTTCACCATCTACAACCGGTGGGCATCTTATGGTACACTTGAATTTCTAGTACTGTTCGTAACCTGACCATTTCCATATTGTTAAGATGTTTTAATGTCATATGTATGGTGGATCATAGCGCAAGTGGCAATTAACAAGTCCATCTCCAACATTAGTGGGTGGGTGTTGATTTTACTAGTGACAGATCGAATATAACGCAGAGCTGATCAGAGCATTTGCACTGATATGGACTACCTATCACATCGGTTTGATAGACTGGTGAACAAACTCATCTTGACTATGATAAGACCAATACATTACGGGGACGTTAGCGAAACTTTTTCAACCCATAAACTTATCAAGATGTTTCCGGTAGAACGTCCACTGGCTAAGAACAGGATGTAGTATTCCAGTGTTTTTTTTTCTGAAGTGAACTGTTAAGCTTCTTGTGTGTTATTGAAAATCGTTCAGTGAGTTTATCTGTCCAATGGGCATGTAGATTGAGGTGGGCAGAAAGGAAGAAATCCCTGCTTCTCTAAAGTAAAGTGCATCAGATTATCAAACCCGGGAAAGTGGGGTACTCAGGACAGAGGGCGCCGAGTTTCACCGTATCAAAACATCCAACAAAATATCGTATTCCATTAGAACGTTTCCACTATGTAAACGTAAAGCTACACATAAAGACCTGTTAAAAGAGCGCGGTGAACTATTGGTATACTTCAGGTAAAATAAGAATGTTCCCGAAATTGTATTAAATTCTGCTATATTGGGCCAATGTGATCCCTGGATTTGCTGACTGCTAATCTACCACAAAGCATCTACAGTCACCTTGGTCAATGACACATTAGGACCATAATGACTGGTATGCGGTTTACTTCGGTAAATCCTTGTTTATCAAGGCAAGTAATACAACAAGTTTGTGCTTTCCCGTCAGAATAGTAAATTTATTATGTTGCAATCATTTGGTATTATATCCTCTAGAGCCGAAAACGTTCTTCGATCAATGTGCATCCTGTTTGTAGCATCCTATTGAAAATGGGCACAAACAATCAAATGTCATTCATTTCACCGAATACGGCTACAAAAACTCATAAAGACCCGGTAATGTAGTAAATGACGGTTTGTTATGCGAAGAATTGCCGTTTCGAGCGTTGGTTATGCTCTCTCTACTTGATGACAAAAACCATGGGCAAAACTGGGCTGTGGAGTATCTTTAAATTAGACCCAATTGTGAAAAGTCAGGGCTTCGGCTGGATTCGAACCAGCGACAGAAACACCATGCCTGAACGCGGCAAGCGCTCTACCAGCTGAGCTACGAAGCCACGCCAGAAGCTCGGAAATTTCACATTTGGACTCGGTGTCTGTTTAAAAGCGAATATTATAATTTTTCCGGAATTATCGCCACCAGGCGGGATTTGCAACGAAAATCTCAAGGTCCCCTTGTCATAAAAACCTGAAGATAGTTCGCCGAAGGTTTTGACGAATTTCAGGGCTGATAAGCTAGCTCCAGATGCAACAACCATTTTAGATGGAGGATAGCAGCGTTTGGACAAATGCGTGGAATATGATGGAAAGAGAATTAATTTGCTTGGTCCAGCCGTTTGGAAATACGAAAGTAGCAGGTGACAATGTGGATAACTTTGACTTGTTCGAAAGTTAACAATCAGCGTTTTTGGAAGGAAAGTAGAATATTCAAACCAATGTCCAGACACTTTCGACTAAAGTGCTATAAATTATGAGCGTCTACAATGGTGAATATGTGATATTACAACTTGACGACACCGTGGGAACTAGAGAATAAAACAGTGCTAAGCGACTTACTAAAGTGAGCCAAGGAAATGGCAATCGCTGAATCCCAATCTCAACTCAGTAGACAATGTGTCCGAGCATGTAGATTACAGCAGTCAGAGATAACAACAGTCGCCCTTGTAATATGAATGGAAGTTATGTTGGAAATTTGTAACAAAATGAGAGTTGCATAGTTTCTCAGCTTGAAACACTTGAGCAAATAAATGAAAAGCGCACTGAGTGTAGAAGAGCATGGCGTACGACCATTAGTGTTATTTTACATCACATTGTAACATTTTATAAGAAAACGCAGTCTGTAAAGTAGGCTCGCAAACAACCTCTACACAGACCGCGTCCAAAATCTGGTAGACGCGGACAATTTGCAAGTTAGTGAGAATATTATTCATCCCATGACGCTCAAAATCTTCGAATGCTCATCACAGCTGCTTCAATCGCACGTGGCATGCGTTGTGTTTTGACGTGAATCAGAAGGCTTAGCAATCATGTTTAGTAATCTACCTAGGCAAGAGTTTGACTGATCCTATAGAACATGGTGAATTGAATGAGTAACTGAGACTACACGTGAGATTTTTGAAGTTTACGCCCGACTTCTTGCCTCAGTCGGTGGTGCATATGCACGTTAGTAATGTGTAGCTCTGGCCACAGGTTCAAATCCAGCTGAACCACAGCTTCATCAGAATTATGTCTGTTCTAAAGTGAGTAACGGTTTTTACACCATCTATTCACCCCATTTGAATCGTTGATGGTTTGTTTGTATGCCAGGTTCCATTTGATCAATCAAAACGAGAGCTGCGAATAAAACCATATTGCCGCGTAGAGTTTGTGTGAAACCTGTAAACCTGTTCTGTGAATTTTCACTCTATTTGTGGGTACGGAATAAGGTATTAATCTCCGAAGTTGACAATCGGAAAATGAATGACACTGTTCATCTCACCAGTGTCAAATGGTTTTAAGCTCTTACGGTGATTGGCTAGTCGATGTATGTGAGCAGACGCGTCACAACTAACTCATTGGGATAGAATTGATTTTGCACAGGCTGTCAGATCTGGTGCGCGCTTTCGCGTCTATGGAATCATTGCTTTCCTGACAACTTTTCTTGGCCACACTCCAAACTAGAAGCCAGTAGCCGGGATGAATGCACGCAGAACTTTGCATTTTTGTTTGGGCATGCTCAGCGGAATAGTTCTCACAACGCTTTGCCGAGAACAAATTCGCAAATGCATACCAGTACAGTTCACAACTACAGTTGCAACTCAGCCGTTTCCGAAATCCATGGTTTCAAATCGGAGAGTGACAGTATTACGCCAAGTTTACAGTGAGTCCCACCGCACTTACCGTGGATCATTGGTTTTTCCGCATAGGCATCGATATTACCAAGGCGGTGGAAATGCGGACACGTCAGAAGGTTTTGTGTTATATCAACACCTATACAAAGAACCTTCTAGTTAGGGCTGTACATGTAAGACATACGTGGGCAAGGAAATGTGCGAGGTATTTTTTGATGAGCTCTACTCACGAATGCGACGAATACAGTAGGTAAGTTGGGACACAATCTGACTCTCATACAGCGCAGCCACACTTCTCGTTTATAGCGGGTTGCGTACTTTAGCTAACACTACATACTGTCGATATTATTGAGCTCCAGCAATCGACTCCAAATAGTTCGAAATGTTAGCTTGTATACCCATACAATAATCAGAATAACACAAATTGTTGTGTTTCGTATTAAAATCACGCTGGTAGGATGTTGCTTACTTAAATGGTAGCTAAATTGCGAAATGCCATATTTGTTGTGATTGTCTTTAATTGCGATAATTTTCATTGTACTTGAAGATCCAATCCAAATTTCATTCCCATTATTTATGTTGTCTGTTTATAGTATACCTAACTTTAATTAATAGCTATAATATATCGTAATTATAAGATGAATTTATCATTTCCAGAACTGGAGTCAACCCAGCCACATATTTATGGAGTAATTATTGTTTGACCACCGACCATTCTCTTCCGACACTATGAATTGAGAATTGTATTATGAAAATGTGTCAACTCTGTCGTAAAACCAGTTTGGTCTGACTTTACTGGAGAGAGCAATGCTTGATTGGGTAACCTAAATCAATGAGCTCGTTTCAGATTTAGAGTAAGAATCGATATACTCGATTCATATAGCTCTGTAGCCATGTTTTAGACTAGTGACGAGAGTCGGTCGGGGAGGGTTGACTGACCATCAAAATTCTCACATAGATCGAAGTATTCGTGTTGAGACACTTTGCCAGTCTTTTAGGAAGAGACCTTATCCGATTTCGTTCTTACTAGAGCTTTGTAGTACAGACTAGAACTTGACCTCCACCAGGTTTTCGTGACCAGCGTAATATTGCGCGATTGACTATAAGACAGAATATCGTTTCGAAGCTCGGCCGTATGCTGTGTGGTAATGCCAAGTTTGCTCGATCACCTCACCCTGAATTAAATGAAGCTGTACTTTGCATGTGATTAGTGATAGACTCTTCAGTAAGTTTATATTACAGGACTTCTTAAGCTTGTGCACATGTGTGTATATTCTTGATCCTCGGCTTAAGTTCCTTTTCGAAATTGTTATAATTTTCTACAAAAACATTAGGTCGAATATCAGGTCTAGAACGTCTTTATTACTCATTCTTGCCGTATACATGGAATTATCTCATATAAATCGTCATTTTAAGCGACATTAACCTTATTTACTACTGAGCTAGTAATTACATGGTTGCAATAGTGTCATGAGATAATTATGCTTTTTTGATCATAAACTCAGAAGTAGATCGAAGTGTTCCAATTTGTGTACCCTAGGAACGCAAATCCTTGATGAATTACCGAAGAGTTTCTTCAAATGCGTGACGGTGTGGATTTCTCAGTTATATGAAAATCCAAATTTATCTGAATACAGAGTAAAACGTGACGAACCATTGTTTCCACAATTCCATTACAGTCAATTATCATAAGATTCAGCCAAATCTAAATAGTTTGAAAACACACAAGAATGTTGACAGAATGTCGTATGAGTCATAGCCTTACAAAATTCCAACGCATATGACCATTCACACAGAGTGAAATTATCCGTGTAAAGACGAGTGGTTTGAATTCTACAATTACGTACGATATTACGTGTTTAGTTGCAGTTTGGTGATGCAGACGATGATGTGACCATCGACCAAGGCAAACTGGAGGGTTACACGAATTTTTGTGTGAACAAATCGAATGGGATCGGTTCAGCAAGCCAGCTTCTGTTGTCTACCGATATGGATGGTTGCCGGAATTTTGTAGACAAACAGGAATCCTGATGGGTTAAGCGCGTGTGAGTATCCTCGGATGTGCGACAAATTCTGTTGATGGATTTGGTCGAACCTGTCGGAGCAATGTGTTATGTTCTTTGATCTTTTTGATAAACATGGAACGTGCAATTTACATCATGCTATCTATCAACACAGCAGAATGGGTATACACCGTGAACTGGTAGAGGACAGGTCGTTCGAGCTGAAAGTCAGCAGGCAGATGTGTTGAGGCATCTACGTAGTGTTGCCGCCTGGGATGTGCGCCTAACAGTCAGATAAAGTCGTCGGTTAATGCCTGTTTTTGCAATATCACCGTTGTTAGAAAGGCGGATGAAGTCGGCTTTTTTCTCTACCGTGGTAATCGGAATCCGCAGCTTAGTTACAATCACGTTCCCGGTTATAGAACGATCCGGACAGCCAATTTTAACAAACACGTTGACGACCATCTTTAGCTCCCGGCCTGCCGTATCCGCAGAGCAAATCTCCATTGCTTTATTGGTCAGGCAGAAGATGAGTTTTCGTTTTTGCTGCAAAGGCACAGGACTATTAAAATTTGTGTTGTCTGGTTCATATTGCTGTGCCATAACGGAATGTGGTAAACCATTTCTAGGGTTATTTAAGTAATCTGAAATGAAACGAGTTTTCTGTTCCCGTTTAGAAAGTGACGGTGGGATGCGCTTGATTGAATGAGTCAACGACATCAGGTAGATCATGTTCAGACTTCAGCTGAACAAAAATATCGTTCACGTCCCATCGATAGGGGACAACCTGTTAATAGACTGACTGCAGTTTCCGTAATCAAAGCTCACATCACCCGTCTACATACTCATCCAAATTCCAACCGATAACTCTGTGATATACTGTGGGCAGAATTCCAAACCATTCATCATTAACACTGGTAAATTGCTTTCTGAGTGAACAGTTTATGGTTGCTTGGACAGTTCGTAAGACCCTATGTGGTGGGAGACTCGATAAAGTAGATTATGTAGCTCTTTACTTGGGACCGTACCTGAAGACCCCAACTAGTGGCAGTTGGGCGCTGCTGTATCTTCCGGAATCAGTCTGGAAGGTAGTTAACATCACTCAAAACGTCACTTGTTTGACTGTTGTGGTTTACAGACCACCTTCCGCTCACAGGGATGCCGAGGTGGCCGTGCAGAACGCTGTACGTGAAATACCATCTTTAGGTTATGTCCATACTTTGATAGTGGGAGATTTTAATCATCCGGTGCTGAACTTCACGAATTCCTTAGACAATACAGCAACGTCTCCCTCCGCTGGGGATTCTTTTCCAGACAATAATGTAACATGTACAAGACAATAGGAGGTGTCGGGTGGGCCAGGCATCATCTTGTCTTGATTACACTCTAACCAATGAGGTTGACATAGTGAGCAGTATAAATATCACGACTTCATTGGTTGTAACCATCATGGGGTAACTGAAGTCAACTACTTAGATGGAACTAGACAATATACCTCTCACAATACTGGTTCAAAGGCCTATTGCAAATCAAATGTCGCAGGGATGAATGTACACCTTAATAAGGTTGGATGACCTTGCTCCTTCACCACATTGAGCCTAGATAATCATTGGGAGCTCATCGTTGAAGAACTCACCGATAACGACAAAAACCATGTTCCAGTAAACTAACCCTGTCTACTAGGAAGCCGGACACCTGCGCAGTAGAACCAACCGTTTGCTTACATTAAAACGTTTAGCCTGGCACAAGTACCACCTGGAACAAACTGAACTTGCGTTTGTTGAGTATATCATGTGGCGCAATCGTACCATGGCTGCTATCAGACAGGATCGATTTTGTTATCAACGTTGTGTTGCTGAAAAGATGAGGGTGAATCTTAAGCTTTTCTACAGCGAATTCATAGCAAGCACACAAGGAGTAGGGTTGACATTTCGCAATTGTAAACCTCCGGTGGATTTACCAGTACAGATACAGAGACGGCCAACACTCTGGGTAAACAGCATCTGGGTTTGCATAACGGCAAATCAAGAACGACTTTTGAGCACATAAGCAACAACTTAAATAAATTATCTCAAATTCCGATGTTACAAGTCACAGTCAAATTAGAGAACCTACTGACTTACAAACCACCAGGTCCAGACTTAATACCCCCTGTCGTCTTGAAACGCTGTGCCACGGAATTAGCAGAACCATGCTCTTCAATCGCTGATTTTCAATTGGCTCTCTACGGAAGGCCTGGAAACAGTTCAAGAGTCCCATCTATCTTCAGACATGGATGCGGATACGATCAAACAAACTATCGGCCAATAAAAGCGCTGCTTTCATTTTTCCATGAAGTAATGGACAGCCCGCCGGTTAACTCTTTTCGGGCTAATGTTGAGGACTTGTCACTTATCCCCAACAAGCAACAAGGCTTTCATAAGGAATACTTGTGCGTCACTAATCTGCTGATTGTTCTTGATGTTTGGGACAGAAGGCTGCAGACGCAGGATTGACCATAGACGTGGTCGGCCTTAATTTTTCCAAAGCCCATGACAGGGTTGATCACTTCATCTTGCTGCGGAAACTGAATAGTTATGGCCTTGATGAGCGCTTACTCACCTGGCTAGAGGATTATCTGACTGAACGTAGGTTCAACGTCAAGGTGAATAGACAGCTATTAGAATGGTTCCAAGGCAACAGCTATGTTTCGTGAGGATTAACCTTAGGACCCATGTTATCCATTCTCTTCGTTCTTGGTGTGTTTGTCTACAAACTGTGCTGGCATGATCAAAAAAGCAAAATTAACCTTGAACCTCCTAGGAAGAATTTGTGGAATCTCTCACCTGAAAGTGTTGCCATTATGTTTGCCTCCATAATCCACTCCCACCTAAAAACGAACATACAGGCTTGTCATCCTTATCTTAAGAAAGATTTGCTACTTGCTGAAAGTGTACATAGACGAGCCACTAGAATAATTATGGGTTTCAAACAAGTTCCCTCCCCAGACAGACTGGCAAAAGTAGGCCAAATTTTAATTAAATACATACAGCTCAAGGGAGACCTGATTCTTACCTACAAAATACTCCACACCTCGGATCATTCACTGGCACGTCTTCTCCCACTTAGTAAATTCGGACGTTTAAGGGATCACTCGCTGAAATTGAGTAGTAGGACAAGCAGGTTACTTTGTAAACAGTACCTTTCTCACAGTTAGAGCTTGTTCACGCTGAA
>LOND01005118.1:12652-23218 GCA_014220965.1 Paragonimus kellicotti
TGATCAGTCTGTCGGTGCGATATCACAATGTGTTTATCGATTCATATGTAACGGCAAAAAAAGTTGCGTGTGCAGAACCGAGAGATTTTCGATCTCCGGAGTGAAGGGACATTTGTCTAGATGGGTACAGAAGTCCGTTTTACTGGGGAACAGTAACGTTTGCAGGAACACATTGAGAAACGTTGCTCGCAGTCGTCAGACATATTCTGACCACTGTTCACGTGGTTGATCCAACTTGTATACTGAGACACCTATTGTCAATTCAATTCTAGATTCTTGCGTTTGACTGAGGCGGTCGCGATTAATTGACTCAGACCAACCTTGTGTATTCGGAAACAGTTGTTTATGAATTTGTTTCTGTTCTAGATTTTGTGACCCTTCCTACCTCAACGACTGACTACCTCATCCCATCCTTTTACTTGTTACTTGTTTTATATTCTAAGACCAATTCATATTACTGCAGATTTGGAACTGATGAGTGGATATAAAATGCTTGCATGTACCACTATCTGCGTCTTAACTGGTTGCTTCGGACTTCAGCATGGAAGGAACTGTTTCAAATTGTAGATGGGCCTGTACCAGACTGAGCGTCGTGGATGATTTCTCGCCAGTCAGCTTTGTGCAGCGAGCCTGCGGTGTCCACTGGAGTTACTGATGCGTTTCCGCAACATCGCTAAGCATGAAAAGAAGTGTGCTCAGAGCCGTTTTGTTCCGTTTGCCTTTTTGAGCACGCAGCTGGGGACCGCCGATGGTAAACAGCTCACTGGTCCAATCGGAACTCTTCAGCTGTTTCGGACTGCCAGAGACGTTGGTCACAGATAACGGATCTCAGTTCACCTCTTCCATCTTTGAAAACTACTGCCAACGGCTAGGCATCCAACACATGCGATCTCCAGTTTACCATCCCCAGTCGAACGGACAAGCTGAAAGGTTTGTCGACACCTTGAAGCGAGCGTTGTTGAAGGCCAGAGGAGAAGGTCCTCCAAGCATGTTTTACAGACCTTCTTGCTCAAGTACCGACCAACGTCTCAGATGGCAGGTGGCCGGCAGAATGCATTTTCAACGGAAAACTGAGGACTGTCTTTGATATCATGATCCCGCATTCAAACAGAGGGGAGGACGCAATGCAGGAATGGAAAGACAGTACAATCCAAAGACACGGAGCTCGTGCACGGTACTTCACGATCGGCGAGCCGGTCCTTGTACGCATGTTTCATGGACCGCTGAACTGGAAGAGAGGAATAATCGTCCAACGGAGAGGATCAGTCCTCTATGAAGTGAAAGTCGGCGAAGCCACATGTGTGCGGCACGCAAACCAGATTCGCGAAAACCGCGGCATGCATTATGCGACCATGTGGGCCCAATTGCGCAACTCGATATACTGCTGGACGCTTTCGACTTGAAGAAAGAACGACCTACCGAAACCGAACATTCGACAGAACCGACGTTACAGTTCCAGGACACTGAGCACAAGTATCCCTTGAGGGAGACGACGGACGAACAGATGCAGTAAACCGGTCAAACCCATTCAAGTCGATCCTCGGAAGCAGTCCTATGATTGAACCCAACAATCTTCAGGGGAAGGTGTTAGGGAGTCCATTTTTCCCCGTCCAAAACCGCCTCCATCCTCGAGAAAAACGATTACTCAATCAGAATGAGCGGAACTGTCCAGAGGTAACCTTGGTTACTTTTTACCTGTCCGACCTTTATTCCGCTATGATCATTGGTGGCTTGGTGACCATAACAACTTTTTACGATTACTGTTCCACTATTTTCTGATTCGAGAATGTTTTTAGGTCACTACGTACCGTATGGATACCTTAGGGGTAGAACAGAGCTGTTTTTTTGCACGCGTCTTTTGGTTTTTCTTGGGAGCAAATTACTGGGACAGTCGCCGTATTTTCGAGACCGAGATTTTCCGTTTTAATTTATAACGCGGAGTATAGTCCAACTTTTGGCAAGGGCATTACTATATTGAGGACGACCAGCGTATCTTTCCGAGAGTTTATAACAGAATGTTAGAGCTGAAATATCAGTCTTCTTTCTGGTCAAGTAGATGAATCTGTCTTCGTTTGGATGCAGCAGATGAGTTCTTTTGTAAAAAAAGTTAGCGTCTCTTTTAGAAAGCGTGTTTGGACTGAAGGCGAGCATCTGGAAACATTATGGATCTTTCCTAAGAGTGAGCTCGGTTACAGACTCGGAGTGATGACCTGTCGAATTGAGACCGTTGGTCAATTCATTCAAATTCAAGAAGATCAAAGCCAGGAGTGCGAATACCGTAGTAGGTATCTGCTATTGATGATCGTTGAGAAGTATGGTGCACTGGACTTCGCCAGTTAGGAGCCAATCAGGTACTACGTGTGATTGGAGACTAATCGTTTACAAGGTCATACGGACCTGTGGTCTGACTGGCCTGTAGGTGAGAGAAGCCGCACTTCCAATGGGCCACATGGTCATCATTCCCTGTCGTGAGAACTCCCTTCGTTCTTGGAAAGCGAGGTTTGAGTAGCTTGCAAGAGTTCAGGAGTGGACAGATCCTGGGTCTTTTCTCAAACATCAGTGATCCTCCATTGGTCTAGCCACGAGCAAGAGGTTCATCAGTGTTGTTTTAAACAACAACATAAGACATAGCTTCATTTACCACACTACCGACAAGGGATAGGCGGCTTTGCCACGCGGTCGCTTTCCGACTTCACTGGAGCCTTGATTAAAACAGTTGAAGCTACTGTGTAAACGTTCGACTGATTCTTCTGTTAGAGCATAGTGGTGTCAGTTCACCAGGCGTTGGTATTCGACAGTGATGTTCCATCGCCAAAGTCCGTGGTCTTATTCCTCTTTCTTGTGGTGACTGAAGCCACAAGCGGGAACCAGACATTTGAATTGATCTTCGATGATTGTGTGACACCTGAACCACCCGTACTTTCGATCGAATGTTTCAGCGTATTTCACCCACTCATCGTCTGCCAACGTTACGAGCTTCATATGTTGGCAGCATATACTAAGGAGATAAGTCTGGGTTAGTATCCGAGTAGGTTAATCAGAACCGAAGTCTTTTGGGTTATTCTGAGGTACCCAACATGCGGGATAGCAGTCTCACTTTCGTAACACTGCCAGCGTCTTGTAGTTTTAACCGGAAAAAAAGTTCGGGACCAAGAGTCGAATGTGACGCTAGTTACTAGACGAAAATGAAACTTATCAGCAGAGGTGCCCATGGATTCCAACATGAGTTGTTTACATAATTTTTCAGGGGCAGTCGTTACCTCGTTTCGCTTGGTGAACTCCATATGAGACAATGAAACAGGTGAGTGACTGAGCCTAAATTTTGGAACCCCCAACACAGCTTCATAGCTCAGCTTGTGCGTGTGGATGTGTTGTTTCTGTCATTGGTTCAATCAAACCAAAACCAAAATATTGGTTTGCATCACGAAGGAGACTGCCGGACATTGATCAACTGGATGGCTCGAATAACCTATCCGGCAGAGCAGGCGAATGAAATTGAGTTGGGCGGTTGATGCGCGCAACACACATCATCTACACAGTTAATCACAAATGTGTGATCATGACATGGATGCTATATACATTCAGAATAAGAACGGGGACTGGGCTACACCCTACAGAATCTCAAAACTAGTGTTACGGATTCCCGTACCTGGATTAAAAATTCTCTTGACCTACCCAATCCGTATTCACCTTTGTCTCGATCAAGTGTCTCCCTCCTCCATTGCTCTGGTGACTTTTCGCAGCTATCACGAATCCCTAGTTGACCTTTCCAATTCGAATCATGTTTATTACGCATACCCTGGTGACATTTCCACTATCGAAGATGTGTGATTTGTTTGAGCACCGACCCGAGGGCCCAAAGCATCATTACGCGAGCGCTTGCGGAATTGTTCACACCTACCCTTCTTCCTGTGTGTTGTCTTCTATTGACTGATTCGTATGTATTTAATTCGCTTGTATGCACCATCCAGAGATTTTGATTTGCCAGCTTCGCTTCTGCTTGCTAACCTTGATGAAGTGTCTTTATTTGCTTGTATCCTTAGTCCTGCGGAGCTCACTTGTGGATAATTTAGGTGTGTTGTATGGCTTACTTCATCGATTACACTGATAATAGTACTGTAGTAACCGATTCGACTTGTTCTGAACCTTGGGATCCGATTTGCGTCATTCAGCGTTCTAAAGATAATGTTGTTGTCTTGATTGCACCCAAACATTTTGCCGTTTACAAGCGATGGGTGGCCATCAAGTATGGAAACCGAATTGAATAAACTGGCTTCAATTCGTAAACCGACCGCGTAGGAAGTAGATAGTTGGGGTTTGAACGCTCGATTCTTCGAGATTTTCAAGCAACAGTGTTTTCAAAAGCATCGCTTTAGTCTACGAACATCTGTGGGATTTTGATCGAGCGAAGACAGAATGAATTGAACTGTACAATCGAGGACAATAAGGGTTAAGCGTGAGGGACGATAGACTGGTTGACTAGAATCCGTGATGTTAACTTCAGTTTCCGTTTTTACAAGAATCAGTCTTCCGAACGCTACGCATATTTATAGAACTAAGCCGTTGCTATTTTAGGATTGGGGTGATGAGTACTGTCTTGCAACAGTTTTTTTGTGGTGTGAAACACTGATTTTAACTCAACTACAGCCGAGCACAAAACAATCTATTGCCTAGGAGCAATCGGTAGCAGACCACCAGGTGTACTCCTTTTGATAGACTTCAGCTGAATAAGCCATCCAAACACAGTTGAAACCCCAAATGAAGAAGATGGATCAACGAAAAAAAGAGGTCTGTGTGGAGTTGAGAATGAATGTTTGTTGTTCCTTTCGAAATTACGACCGGGCTTTTTGGAAGGAGAGTTCAGTTTATACAATCTCTTCATGATATGGCAGTTGTTGCCACTCATTAAAGAGTGGGTAGACACCGAATTCGGAAGATTTAATTACCCACTCTTATAGGTTTTGAAGTGTAGTTCACTGATTCTTAATCTTTAACTACATACGGCCATCTCTTTCTTCTTAAGAAGTCTCTTGAGACATGGGAGAGTAAACTTGCCAGTATGAATAAGGATTTAACCCAAACGGTAGCAAATATAGAAGCGAAGATTGAGGCAAGTGGTTAACTGACTTCCGTAGGTAGACGAGTTTCCCTTAATAACTAAGGTTAAATCGACTGGGGATTTAATTCATCTAAGCTTACTGTGGTTTAGTCTAACACCTCCTTGATCCACTATTCCTGAGTGCAGAGGCGATTCATTATGGTGGATGGGTATCACACGTAACAACTGCTTGATTATATTTAACACATAGTTGTCCATTCATACATGTCACTGCTTATGTAAAACAGAAACTTGATCCACACAGGGTGAATGTTTGGTAAAACTCTATTACAGAAGACAAATAATAAAACCAACGAATGCTTACCATGAATGTGAGAGGTGCTTTTACAGTTAGCGACTGGTTTGGCCTGCTACTCACGTGCGATGAGGGCACCGATATCACATACCTGGAAGAGTGAGATAAACGACGTTCAAAGGACGGTGATATTGGTTGCACATACGATTCACTGTCACTGTCCGGAGCATGAATAATCGTGACTTTACCACCGTATACCGGTTTATTTCCACTATGATTCTTTGCGTATCCAAATTCCTCGGGTGTAGTAACAAAGTCCGAAAATCGCGAATCCGCTAAGATTGAGTCTTCAGAAAGTTGATTATCACTATAACTACTATCTTCAGAGTGCTAAAACGGGAAAAGATAAGGTGAACATCGTGAAAAAATTCTGGACATGTGAAGTTAATGAATGATATGTTCCACTTTTTGCAGGTATGAAGAATGAACATTATTTACCTGATAACAATAACTCAGTCTTCAAGGAAGCTTATTACAACAGTGAGAATGAAGGAAAAACAATTTTGAACAATCATTTTTAGATTTATCAAATAATTCCAATCGATACTGTGAAGTGATACTATCGGTTCTGTGTATAGCTTAATGACGAATATTCCCAGTGTTAATGGAACACGTGATTGTACACGGGGTTATCGTTTAACTGTCGGATCTACATCGCTCATCGATGGCAGTAGATTCAGTGACATTTCGGTTTTGTGAAAAAGATTGGCTTCGTAAAAAAAGCGTTCGCAGAAAGTCTGTCTCAAGATAAGTAACGCCTAAACAAGCTATTATCATCTGACGTCAGTATTTACCATTCATTGTGCAGGATTTGCAGTCAAGCTTCATCGAGTATGTATGTCTGGTGAGTAACAACAATTAGTAAGCCGAAAGTATAATTCCGGCGAATTTTGTCCCGTAACCCTGGACTACGTACGCTATCTCATCTTTTGTAAACAGTTCTACTTTTCTTTCGCTGTTTTTGACTGGCATTCAGTTGCTACCAGTTAGGCTGTTTACGTTTCGGAAAGCGCAATATTGTTGAAGCAAGAAATCAACAGGCTGTTTATCTGGAATCGGCTTCATTCAACGCTTGTTGGAAAGATATGCAGTGAAGAATGTTAGACCTATGCAATCATAGAATAATTGGTTGAGATCGACTTATTATACCTCTGTGTATTGCAGAAGGTTGTCGTCGGCCTTTTTACTAACCATAGAAGACTGTTGAGTCGCCAGGACTCTAGCTGATGTATTTACATGTATTTTCAGCTTTTGCATAAACTCAACCTCTTGTCATATTAGCACTGGTGTCTAGTTTTGACTTTGTCAACTATTGATGTCGGTTTGAAATTATTCCCAAGATCGAAATGTAAATTCTGGTCAACGTTCTCATGAGATTATCGTGTTAATCACTGTGTCATTGATCTCAAATTGTACACGACCGACAGACCACATTTAAACGTTCAGCTACACTAGCTTTTCTATTGAGTAAGCTGTGACCAAATGTGAGTTGAGTTCTGTTCAAGCCAAATATATCACTGAATACCTGTGATCAAGCTGAAGTACTGACCAAATCTAACGAGAATGTTTTTCGAAAGCGTCTCAGACTGCACAATCCTCGCTACTTGAGCCACGAACTCTGTGTGCCGAGAGGTGTCTGTCTCACTGTGCGTTGTTCACCAGGGTTGCTGATGGCCGGAACAACCACAAGACGGTCAGATGATAACGGGCGATGGAAGTGTCGTTTGTTTCGTTGATACTATCTGGCAGGTTGGGGAGTTCGAAATCATCTATATCGCTGGTTAGAGAATCTCTGGGGCACGGTAGCAGTCAGTGGCGATCATGTATCCGCTCGATTATTAAGTGTCCATCTCCATAAGGCCTTATTGTTTTTTTCTCCGTTATCTTTTTGCGTCTCACCCTCGTTCTTTCCTACGCATTTTTGCCGGTTCATTACTCTTCTACTTCGCACGTTCTGACCACTGATCACGTTATCGATCCAGTTTGCGCATTCAGACGTCTGTTACCCTATTCCAATTCAAGATCCTTGCGGTTTGCTGAAGCGGTTGCAGTTGGTTGACTTGAGCCAGCTTCGTGTGTTCAGAAACAGCCGTTCGTGAGCTTGACCTTTCCTTGGACTTGGTTACTTAACCCAACCGGCTGACTGATTTTCCCCCTCCTATGTGGTTTTTATAAAAAACCGTTTCATGTTATTGTAAATTTGGTACTGACGAGTCAATACGAAATGCTTGCATCTACCAGTTTTCGTGTTCTGAACTATTTTCCCCATGTATTATTAGGTCCAATGGCTGGCCGAGCCACAATACCTAAGAGTACGACGCAAGGTTAGAGAAGATGATGAAAAGGCTAACTGAATGTAAACGTTTTGGTTGGCTGTGAGTGGTGTCCCAGTCAAACCACCAGCAACTGAAGACGATCGAGTGAAACCAGATAGTGAAGGACACATGTGCACATAAAATACGAGTCACATCAGTAAATGTAGGTGCATAAATATAACTGCATTTATGACGCAAGTACGTGTGTTTCCGGGCACTTTTAGAACCACATGTCGAGAAATGACACCCAGAAGATCCGACAAAGTCCACTAATCTACCAGGCGACGGGTCACACGTTACCATTTTAAGTCAATGAAACTTAAGGGCTGTATCAGAGGAGAATGTGACATTTGTATGTTTTTCATCCGCGGTAAATATGCTGAATTTTAGTCACCCTCAGTTTTGATTTGGTTCCGAACAATGTTTACCTTACCCATCAAGCATCGACAAAAAAACGCTGTTCGTTAGACAACTATGAACCACTATAACAGAGTTTCAGAATAGGCTTTGATGAAGTCGCTGTAAAAGCGATTGAAGGCTGGCGAATGAAACACTGGTTGGTATAAGCTGCTCCAGCAAGACGTTTTCGGATATTTCTTTCAAACCGTAGTATAAATCTTAGACGTCTTGAATCAGGTCGCTTAGTATTGTGCGATTTCATGAAGCACATTAATTGTTCCACTATTTTCAAGTTGAACATCACCCACAATTGATCGCAGCTGTCGCATTCCCATAGACTTTCCAGTCGGCCCCTTTCGAACTGCAAGAAGCACTAGACTCGAGTTTCGCTCTCATTAGAGCATATCCTTGCCACTGCCGGGACTAGAACTCCGGCCATTCTTTTCATGAGGCAACCGTGTTCCACTATTGACAATTCTCTGATCATCAATTTAGGCACGTGGTTGATGAAAAGTCTATCGGCGCTGTGATGAATGCGGTATTGAATGCATTTATCCTTCCTAACATTGAAGGCAACAATGCACTCTCGTTGAACAGTTGGCGATCAGTTGTCAGTTACATCGAGCATGAAGTAAATCTTTTTCATCCATAAAATTCGACGACGTCGGGACGTTAGGTAAGTAAATTCAACATCATTTTTAATCTTTCAGTATTTCTGAATTGTTTCGCGGCGAATAGTTTTTTGGTTCCCTACACTGATTGTAATAAAACCCAAGCTCAACTGTAAGGTTCCTCTATAGAGTCATATATTAGGATTTGAGTACTCCAGGGATTGTGGCGTCGTCACTAACTCTAATGCCTTCTGTATCATTCTTAACAAAGTCTTCAATGAGTTCCTCTTTAAGTTTACCATCTAATCACTACAGTACCTTCCACATTTGCACAAGACAGATATTAATTTTAACGTAACGATCCGTATCATTTACCAGTTTGTGGTGGATGTGGTGATGAACCAACATTTACACACTCCCTGACTTTAATCATTCAGGTGTACATTGGATATGGTGTACTTGTTTGAGTTTAACGCCGAGCTACGAAGAGAAAGATGATTGCGGAGCTTTTGCAGATGCGGTTGTGCACTGGTTTACGTCAAGAGTGTCGCTGATCATGGGTAGATATACACTAAGCACCAATAAACGGCTTTATTGGAAGCTGACCGGTAGTCGATATTAACACTGTTAATTGTTTTTCACTCGGTCATCTATTGCAAACACAAAGTTTTACTTATAAAGTTGTTCAATTCGTCTAGTGTTCAAAAAACTTCTGCAAACCATAAAACTACAATTCAGAGTTGAAATGAAACGAAAAACATCACCGGTGTTCCAAGATTGATCGAACATAACCATGACTACTATCAGGCGCAAGTGGCGTTTCTTCAACGAATGGCTAGAGACACATACTACATCGGAATGGATAACTGAAGTGATTCATCTCAGTTGATATAGACAGCGGAACGTCAAACCTTCTTTCTTAAGTATACGCGTGTAATTTACTTCAGTAGCCAGCCTGCTTCGTTTCTCTCCACCTTAATGGTTACAGTATGAAGTTGTCAACAGCATTAATGTGGCTTATGAAAGTTTCAGTGCCTTGTCAATCCATGATCCCGATGTGGTCCCAGTAGAAGCACACAAATAGTTTGTTGCTTTCGTTTACACTTGGTGTATGTGCCACAGTCACCGAACGTTTAAATCAGACTCAGATGTAATGTAACTTCTCTTAAGGGTTATCTCACGATTTATTGTGTTGGATGTGTAATCTTAGTCGATAAAATGTATGAACTTTATTTGATGTTAGAAATGCTCTAATTTTGTTACGTATTCTGGAACACTAGACTAATTTGGTACATCACACATTGTTACAATGTCCAATCAAAACACATGAACAACATTCTGTAGAGTTATGTTTTTGATGAGAACATGAAGATGAAAGTTTTCGACAATACTTATCTTTTAAAGTTACAAATGAACCCAGCTGTCTGGTGTTTCATTGGTTTAATCGCTTCCCATCCTATATAGGTAGCTTCCTTTGTTCATTACATCAAGAATGTTTTCAAAAAAAATCGGAGGATAGAACTTCAGTAAGAAAGGTTTCATGGTCATTGGACAATTCGGACGCTGCCAAACCCATGTTAAGGGAAGCCTATTTGAACCAGAGCGTGATACAATTAGAAAAGAAAATATCACGTGACCACCACAAAGTCAACCACACGTAGTCATGTTCATGATCAACCAATTAAACGTTCGGTGACTGTGGCACATACACCAAGTGTAAACGAAAGCAACAAACTATTTGTGTGCTTCTACTGGGACCACATCGGGATCATGGATTGACAAGGCACTGAAACTTTCATAAGCCACATTAATGCTGTTGGCAACTTC
>LOND01005118.1:28136-38332 GCA_014220965.1 Paragonimus kellicotti
GATTCTGTGGGAAAATTGTTGAGTTTCGACCGCCCTGTCTGCAATTTGAATATCTGCGCCGACCATGAATACAGCATATTTATTATCTATCGGTTGGTGGAAAAACTATCGTGATGGCACATTCCGTTAGGAAAATGTATTTTACTTTGTCCATTTGCACTCACTGGTGCACACTGGTTCACGGCCCAACAGAGAGGTGTGTAAACAGTCGGGTGTTATCGATCGTGGACCGTTGTGGTCAGAGCGTTGGGATGATGGCGCGGAGCCTAAACCCCACAGCCAACTAATCTGGCTGTGGTTTCAACGGTGTGTTGGGCCCGTTTGCAAACTCGACTCGGTTAGGAGGCGTGTCCGTTCGGTAAGCCCTTTAGTCTGGACTTCGGCGCCAATAGAAAAAACTCAAATATTTGGACGTGTTATGTACGCCTGAGGCGTGGACACTGGGGTAAGCCCACTGGCTGAGGTTTCGGATGTTGTGACCACAATCTGTACGTCTGAGAGGATGTGTACTTAGTTCATCACCTAGTCCTTTTCAGAATTTGCCATCGTTTGTTCCACGTTCCGATGCATGGCAGAGTTAGTTGCTGATCCTGGGCCCTCGCTACGGTCAAAGTAGTACAGGTGAACGGTAATTTAGCAACTGCCTAGTCCTGTTTTAGACCCACTTTGATTTACTTTGCCATTCTCACTAGATGCAGTAAAAACGCCAGAAATGGCCGAGCTACATTGCAACCAACGTCTTCAAATGTCTTAAGAGAACGGATTCTTAAATCCGAACACCAGACTAATATGATTACTAAATATTATTAACGAGAACCCCAATGAACATGAAAGCTTTAGGATAGACGTGACCTACGAAATGTTGTGAATACGGTGACCAAAATGAACAGAGAGCGAAGTAATTGTTGCTGAAACGATAATATTTACCTATGAAGTGACTGAACAGGGGAGGTAATCGATTGTCAGGAATGATATTATGTTGTCTACGCGTTAAAAATTGATGACATCAGAAGCATGGTAAGACAACTCGGTCAGTAAAACAGTTCAAGTGCACAAACCGAGGGTTCCCGGTCCACGTTCACTGGCGTCGCATTTGTATCGCGTGAAAATTGTTTCTGTAAAGGAAGCGTGAAAAAAAACCCATTTGTAGATTTGGTGCAGATATGTTTATGCGAAGGGGAAAAGATTAGTCTGAGGTTGCAATTTAAATGTTCCTACGTTCTCTTACATGCATGAATGTGATCGAATACTGGTTGTCAGAGCATACATGATGACTGGTGTATAGTTGTTTAAAAATATCCGTGAAAATCATGAGAATGACAAGGTGGCAGGTAAGACTTGTTTTCTGTGTTAAATTAGCACATTGTAAATATGAAAATAACTATCGGGATGAATGAGAAAATCTGCAAATAAAGAGGTTGTCGACTGTTTGTTTATTGGCAAATGTGTAAAGACTGTTACAAATTGTGAGTTCGGTTGACTGCATGCTGCGCGATATTTAGTGTCCGTACGAACCTCTTCTGAACGCAGACTTCAGGGTTGCGCCATAGGATAATCACCACGGAATCTCACCATAGTCGGTTAAATTTTAGATACTGGGTAGATGTCTAACGGAATGGGCAAAACCGATGGGATGAACAACATGAGAGCCTGGTACAGTTTAACCACACTCCGCTCAGTCGTCCGAGATAATGTTCGCGTGTGCTTAGTTCACGCAATCTGATAGAGAACCACTGTATTGTACGATCAAATGTTGTGCTCGGGACAAGCGACCCACCGAGGACACAAAAATTGACTACAGAAAGTGAGATTGCTTTTGAGTCATGACAAGATGACGGGGTCAAATGAAGGTCCAGAATCTCTTTCGATTTGTTGAGTTTTCCCGTGACACTTACAGCCATAGAGTGACCAATGAAAACGAGAAAACATGGTTCTTATTCTGTGGGTGACTTAGGTTTCAAACGGATGTTTTCTATTGCTTTCTGCATAAACCTTACCGGCTAGCAATTTCGTGCAAACATCTCTTGTAGAAAGTCCAGTTCGGATTGTAAATTGTCACTGGTAAAGGTTTCTAAAGCTCTTTCATTTAAGCATTACACGAGAATTCGCTTCCGATCTAACAGAGCAAAGCTGTCAAACGGGATACGTTCATTGAAGTCCGCTTTCTGTAACCGATTGTTAAGTCGAACCGGTAGCATTATTTAGCACTTACATACGTTGAAACCTATATATATATATATATATATATATATATATATATATATATATATACTTTTGTTCTGTTTCAGGTTTACGTCAGATATGGAGTGTGTGAATCGCACCATTAGTGGTGTCTGGTATGTTCTGCTCACGGTGGTAGACTACCGCATTTATGTGTCTACCAAGTAGGGTTGTGAAATTCCCATGAGATTCGACAATCAGCACAAAGTTCATAAGTGAGTTCCGGAATGTGCGTATCTTAACTATAACCTACGTTTTTCAGTGAAGCAGCTCCTTCAAGGGATGCTCTAGTTTCAAAGACGATTTACTTAGACGTTTAGGCTTGCTTAATGGAAGGAGATTTGTAAGCAGCTGACATTTTGCACACAATACTTATTTCTATCAGGACTATACAACGCATCAAGAATGGGCTTGTCAGTATGGGATGTTTTCTAGAGTTACACAACTGTGCTTGTTGCCTGCCTTTGAAGACATTCAACTTCTTTACATATAACTGTTAGAAGACGGAAATTCGTAGATGTTACAAACTCCCGTTGATTTCTTAGCACAAAACCACGCTGAATGGGGATGTATGAAAGCCTAACGAGGTGTAGCTAGGAGAAAGGTGACAACTTGGATGAACGGCAAGTATTCTCATCTACCACGGGTGGCTACGCGTGTCGGATGCCAGCCTAGGCTAGCCAGTATTCCCATCTTACAAACTTTACACCAGTTACGAAACAACTGGTTATTAGTTAAAACACTATTCACATGCACTGGATCCATGTATCCAGTTAAGTGTCTAGATAATCAACGCTGATCACCTACAAATTTGTTACAAGACAATGGACATCTGGTAAATTCTACAGATATGGTTAGCTATGGGCCTTAGTGAGCGCTTGCACCGTGCTTTCAGTTAAAAATGCTGGTTCTTTGTTGCAAACCATAAAATGCCTTGATGTACTGGTTAATTGAACAGCTAGTACATTGATCGAACCCGCAAGCTGATCTTCTTCTTCAGTCAGAGGATGAAACCTTACTGGATTTAGTTTGTTTTGTATCTATCAATTTATGTGTTACCGTGGAGAAGGAAACAGCAATTTAATTAACTGGTAAACTAAATCTACGATGTAGATACATTCACTGTAATGGGTTAGCATGTAACCGTACTGTCTAACCTATTCAACCTGAGTGCATGCAGGTTTACGACTTCATCCAGTGTGGCGCACACATTGGTTATGTCGTCAGATAGTTCTCAAATAAACATTCATCTCAATATTGTATCACACTAATCCGCGCTTCCCGTATCCTGCAAAAGCCGTTACGATCTACCATCTGAAACTGGCATTCTGCATAGAGAAAGCAGTTATAATCTAACATACGTGTCCATAACAAACATCTGCCACATGGTTAGTCCCCACTCTGGCTCAATATTCATATGGTGTATACTCTTGGTTAGTTCTGTCTGATACTGAACCGTCAATACGAAATGCTAACAATTACCAGCTTTTAGTCCCTGAGTGCTCTACTCAGATTTAGAAAGAAACCAAGTAACTTTCAACAATTTTAACTACTTTTTGAACATGGGTAATAAGTCTGGATATTTGTTTTTAGATACGAAGAAAAAGTCAGAGTAGTTTTGCGAAATCATGCTAGTCTGTAGTGAATTTGATCAAAACCTATTGTCTTGTAGATTGCACAGACGTAAGCAAACTCTCTGAGACTACCTCGGTTGAGATACTCTAACGAAAACAACATTGCTCGTTTCAACATAGCCAACAGCTCTTAAGCAGTTGTCTCTGTCGAAAGAACACGTCAGTATTAACAAACTGCAATAGACCCGAGTTTTGTTGTTACCAAAAATATAACCTGAAACTATGTAACAAGTATTTTGGCGACTCTCTAAACAGCATTCGTTTGTAGTTTGAACCTGCTCGAACTGATACGCACGTAGTGTGTGCTCACAGCTTGATCCGTTTAAAAGGTGGTTTAGAATCCGGCACATAATAACGAAGATTACCCAGACTAAGGTGACTTGACCAACTTGTAAACTAATCTTCATAGACTAGCCTATGTTTAAATCCGTAAGAAAGTGGTTCCACTGTTTGATCCTGACACTTACATACCAACTGCCTTTTAGCGAGTTTTTATTCACTTGTGATCATTTTATGTGAAACTTTCAGTACTGGTTTATTCCTCAACCAACACATGAAAATTGCATACAGGCAAAACACATTTTCCCCCTACTGACACGCCGGGAAGTGGATTCTGTATGTTGATAATTTATGGCAACAAGTATTCAGATGGCACCCACACTAACTCTGATGTCATTGTTATGTGGTACAGCTCTGAGATCTGGTGGTGAAAACTAGCTAAACACCAATTCGTGAGCACGGCTGGCTATGTATCCCTGACTTCTACACAATTTGCTGTCAAACACCCTGATAAACACATCAGCAGAATAACACCCTGTGTTACAAAACATTAATCGGAAGACAGCGTTTACTTCCTAACCCCGAATACTTGTTCCATAGATCAGAAGAGAATTATTTTGTATAAACTGTAGACTAGCCATTCGTTAATCAAGTTGTAATTTGGAAGCTGGAGTTGAACATTCACTACAATGAAAAACTTGAAAAGTGGGATAGAGCAAAAAGCGACTCTTATGTACAAAATTGTATGTTGTATGTGCGACGTAAAGAGCTTACATAGGGATTTGAAACTTTTATAGACCTGTCCACCTACCTGTACAGCCAACAACCGACTTACTAACTATGGTTTTCACTGTGAAGCAATTGAAAACTATTATAAAGATAAATGATATATAACAGAATAAGTACGATCGTTGTAAGCATACCTGCATATCTTGAATATTTTTCAGTGCCGTTGCATAGTTTTGACTAGGTTTCGATCTTGGCTGGGAAAGGAGTCAGAAGGAGTAGTAATTAATTGCTAGATGTGTAACAGACCAATCGTACAAAACCAGAATAGCAGTGTGCTTACGTTTTAAACTAGTGTGATACAGAGACTAATTCTAAAGCTACCAAGTAAATACACATCTGGAAACACAACAGGAGGTATTTGATATCGACAGTAAGATAATCCTCAAATAATGGAATCAAGTTGGCAAATTAGCAAAAACATAGCACAACGTCAAATATTCTCATCGGTTGCTACAAGTAGCGTAAAATGGGAACAATGAAACCCAGAAGCAAACCGGCCTGCTGCTAATAAAAACCGCGACAGACGGATTGTCAAGTTATTTAACTTCTCTGCATTTAAGACCGACTTATGGAGGGTGACCAGTAGGGCCTTGATTGACTTCAGGAAACAGGGTTTCTGTTAATGCATCAATACATTGTATGGATCATTCGGTTGGTCTATGGCAGGTGTTTGACGATCGACGAAGCCCGTCTGTGCAGTCCAGCGGGATCCCGGTGTTTCCCTTTGCACACGTATGGCGCATTCGTGCTAAGATGTAGGCATCAGCCAGTTCTGTCAATGCAGAATTCATCGCAGCTGAAAGCCAAGTGGTGGCTCCAATTTAAGGTGTGCAGTTCTGATACCCGCAACACAATCGAACAAAACGCTAATGGTCTGGTGCAACAGAGCGAGCACAGGGAATCCGTATTGTGGGTCCGTCGAACCTGTTAAAAATGAGCCAACTGATATGGCCATCTATTCATACAATGTTTCAAGTTTTGGGCGAATGATACTATAGTAAGATATAAGCGAACTGCCTCAGGAAATAACCGTCTCTTCTGTGTTCAAAATGTGACTCGTATCTCGTTTAATACCGTTCCGTAATCCAAATCAGTGTTCTTGAAATTGCTTCGGAAATCGAAGAACTTCAGTACACTAAGATTAGGAACTCCTCAACGTGTTGCTCACTGTTTCCTCAATATCAAACTAGGTGTTTTAGTGGTCTGAACAGTATGGAAGGTCAAACAATAGTTATGTCTTAAACATGGTACCCACAATTCGCAAGTTTTCGGCAGAAGGTGAAGTTATCGACTCAAGTGGATAACGAGGAATCAACTTTCTCAATTATTTACAGATAATCTAGAATTAGTATAGGCTAGAGCTTTAATACTACGTATTTACGGTGGCAAGTACAACATTCGAACAAGTGTCACAGCCAGTCTACTCCATTAGGGATGGTAGATTGTTCTGATTCGGAAAATGTGAAGTCAACGGAACAGTGGTTATCACAGTCCCTTGATAAGTAAAATGTCCATAGTTCAACGTTCCGTCGGGAGCAATGGACGGCACTCCGGATGAGCTGAAACAGGTCAGCGAAGCTCGAGTTAGTGGTTATTCCCTCGAAGCAACCTAGCACGAAGGGTTGCATGAAATGAGCTGAATGTTGCACACACATCAAATTATGTGAGGGTTCATTCAAGGGTTGTTGATAAAGGCGGCCGTTTAGAAAGGATAGAGGCTGAAGTTATGCTCACAACTGACATAGAGATGTAGACATCAGGTTCATTTATAAGAGAGCGAAGCCCGCATTCACTGTGTGTTACTGAAATGTGGCAACTGCTAGTTTCGTCAGTGTTAAGGTTGCTGCCAACATACTCAATTGCAAGTGACAGCCAATAAGCAATGGCAACAGAGCGAATGAGACGAAATCCGACCTCATCCATTGCAAAGCACATCATGGAAACAGGTCACGTTGTTGACCCCGCCAACTCGTTTCAAGTATTGTTGCGTAATCGGAATCCGAAGTTGCTTGCTTCTCCGAGGCAATGTTAATCAATACTCGCCGTCCGGTCCTGTGTGTGCATAAACTGTTGACTCACGCAGTTTGTCTGCCCTGGAACTGATAACAGTCCTTGTTTCATGTAAACCCAATCGTTGATTGTTTCTATTGTTGTTGCTATCCGCATGTCCTATATATTCTAATGTTTTACGTTCGTGACTGAAGAGAGTAAACGAAATGTTAACATCTCGCGACGTGTCTTCTATCGTTATTGGTGAACTGGATCAAGGGAACTCAGTGTTTTAAATTTCAGGCTGTCGTATATCTCACGGTCCTATTCTAAATTAGCCATTGTTTCCATTATTTTTCAACATCTCGAAAGTTTCCGACTATTAGTACACATTAAAAACACAAGAAACGTGATGATTAGTGGATAGTATAATCGAAAGAGAAAAGCCTTTTTGCACTGAGGGACCATAATACATTGCTTTCCGTTTAACTCCTCTAACTATGCAGCGATACGTCTCCGTCAGATGTTGCGTATTAATTAATAGATAAGAGAAAAAGGTTGAGTACTAAAACCTGTGAGAAAGATCTAGGGAAGCTAAACTCTTAACCACGATTCGATGATGAAGAAAGCTAGCATGATACGAGAACGTAATCCGGTTGTTTGAGATGTTTCAGTTAGAAGAGTTTCTCTTGATGCTTAACGCATTAATACATCTTTACCTAAAATTGAGTGCTCAGGCCTGTCAAACATGTCTTAAGGGAAACAGTTATTCGAATAACAGGTTAATGTGCAGAGTAAACAACATGTTAAGAATTCATTCATCTTGTCTAAACTCAGACAATTTCCTCACGCATTATCGAAATATCAGACGTGATTTTACTTTGACCAAATGTTACATCTAGCCCGACATTCTCTGAGACATATTCGTAAACCTAATTTAAATAACCGCTTCCGTGATCACTCGTTTGAACTGAAATATCAGATGAGCCGCTTAAATGCAAATGATCTGTTGTTACGTGTTAACTTTGAAACACACTGCCTGGATCGGCTGCGAATGCGTCATCAGCAGACGACTTTAAGTGAAGACATGATGCACACCATTGGGATAGTACTCCGGGTCTCTAGTCAATGTGACCATTTAGACCAATTTGAAACGATATAGGATCTCAAATACCAGTAGTAGTGAGACAGTACTTGATGAAGTGCACTCGTTTCATGTTTTGCCAGGAGGGACAAATCTTACCAGCAAATTTCAAACCTGGAGTCAACCTTAGAATTTGTTGACGTCCTATCGGAGATCATCCAACCAGTTAGGTTGCTTGGAGCATTTATAAACCTCCTATTACGGTTAATTATCATCTATGATTACAGCAGTTTTTGATATATTGACTGCAAATTTTGTGATTGAGAAACCAAGCTTTCTGACGGTGAGAATTTCGTCTCGAACAGTTGATTCATCTTTGCGGTATTACTGATACACCATGTTTGCTAGTCAGGTCCGAGGTTTACTTCACTTTCTCTACTTTCACTTCAATTTTTCCTATTCCGACTTTTCATAATTCTCGCTGATTCTAAAAAGCACAGATTTATGTGTGGGTCTCCCATTACTAAGGGATCTTTCAATACCGTACAGTAAACTGTCGATCTGCCCACTAATCCTGTCCGGTCTTCACCACGTGAAAACGAGATCATTCACACATGGATCTTTCTTAAATCAACCAATTTGTAGAACTGTTCACTAATAATAAAATAACTTGCTTTTCACTCTAATCAATCCAAAATCTTGGTATGTTCTCGTAAAAATGTCAGTAAATCCTTACTATTCAACAAACTAATTTTGATTACGTATTGTACAAACTCACTGGTGGTGTCGGAGCCCGGGATTCTCGTTCATGCATAGACAAAATTTCGTTGTACGACTGGTTCAGTTCCTGTATTGGAATTCAGATAGTAGCTGATATATTTACCTGTGTATATACGGATAAATAATCAGTGGTTTAACAAAATTTGATCCACTCTCTAGTATAAACTACTACTCTGTTTGGGAGAATTCCCTTATTTCAATGGTCACTCAAACGTGTTGTAGTCGAGTTACAACAGGAATCGTCTCAAAGAGAACACCAATAATACAATGCCATTTTTTCATAGATAAGACTCAAGGGAAAGAGTATAATGACATAGGACAATCTGAAGTAGCAGGTCCATTTCCAAGCGTAATGGTCAAGCGAGTCGAGCACCCATTATTTACTCACCGACTAATACTTCGGCCTAGGCAGGAAATGGATGTCAGTAACTATGTGCTGACTGAATGACTGACAGATGGAAAGGATATTACTTCATAAATGCTCAAGACATTATTGTCGAGACGATTCTTACTGTCATTCTTAACGAGGTGTGTTAACACCTCGTAAAGCCTCTCTCTGTCTCAGTTTGAACAACCTAGCATTATAACTCCACATTCGCGTTTCTCTTTCAACATCGGGTTGATGGTATTAGTGACACAATAAGCAAATTTTCAGGTCAGATCAACTTAGTAAGTGAGTGTTGTCGCCCTCGATAGACTACGGATAAACTCCTATTTTCTAAGTCAGACCATCACTCGATGTGGCTAGTATGCACGGTAGGGAGATAACATGGATAGCATATATCTTGCTTTCGCTTTCATCACGGGAATTGTAGGTTTGGAATACAATGTAGGGCTGAACGAATGATTGCCTTATCGAAATAGTCTACACTGGTCCTACTCCTCTCCAGAATTAGAACAATGGTAACAAAGTGTTGTGATTACACACATATAATCACTGTCAGCCAATGACAAACTCAGTTCTTAAGTGTTCTCACGATCTATCGAAGGTTTGTCCGCTTAGCCATAAAACAAATATGGCAGTTTTGGTCTGATTAAGGTCCTTTCCATGTCACGTATGAAGGATGTATCTTCCCTCCAAACACGCATGTGTAAAGTTTTAACTTCATGTCGTACAGGGTCCAGTCCATCACCTAATTTCACATACTTTTCAACATGGTGACAATATTTGTTAATCCTTACACAAACCATGAATTCGGTTCATCTTTTACAATGTACTGAAACATATTTTATCAGTGTGTGGATGAGATGTCAGAATTTATCATGGACACCATTCTTATGAACTAATAGTGTTAACCTGAAAGTTCAAATGATAAGCATTGTTGGGCTTACGTGGATAAATGATTGCTTCTTGTCAACAACTGACTCACAAAAGGCTGAACATATTTTTATCAGATAGCAATATGGATCAGATTGAAGTC
>LOND01005119.1:14714-32409 GCA_014220965.1 Paragonimus kellicotti
GAATCGCTGAATCGCTGAATCGCTGAATCATCGAATAGTTCACTTGTGACCCTGTAGTGACCTTATTTCGTCAAGGTCAGCGCTCCTTGATTGAGTATGTGTTTACAATGCAGTTGGATCGTCCTCTCTATCTCGCTATAGGTAAGCGGGCGTTCACTTTAGCTAATATTGTAGGTGATTCAGAGACAAATCGTCAGCGTATCGCTGCCGTGGAAAAGTTGTTTAACTTTCCTCCTAATGTATGTTTGTTGTGCGTATAGTGATGCTAATTGTTTTACAGAAATTGTGCGTGCCCAAACGAGTGTTAGTAGGAGAAGGTGTTCTTACAAAAATATGTAAGAGGAAGCCTAAATTACGTCATTTTTTCTTGTTCAACGACGTTCTACTATATGGCCGTGTCTTAATGCATCGGAAGGTGGTAGGTTGCATTACGTTGTTATTCATGGGCCACTTATTGTTTAAAGCTCAGGAATCCACAATTTATCGACTTAACAGATACCTCTGTTGAAGACGTGAGGGACAATGGAAGTGAGTAATCCTATAGCTTATTAACTTCCCTCAGTTTACAGGAATGGGTTTTCGATTTTGAGTCCAAAGAAATCATTCACGGTTTATTCCGTAAGTTCCGAGGAGAAAACTCAGTGGGTCAATCATCTCAACCTTTGTATCAAAGAATCTCGTGCGTTGGGTGAGTTTGCATTTACATTTTGTTCGCGTACTTACTAGTGCTAGCTTGAGTCCACTTTTATACTGTCACATGGCTTTCGCTGCAATTTAACATTTTAGTACACGATCTATTAGTGGTTATTCACAACGACGTAATGTACAAAAAGTCCATTGAGCATGGAAATCGAATACTCATTAAGCAAAATGTACAAGTGGTCTCATTTGACGCCATAAACGGGACTGACGCCGAATAGTAGCTGGGAAGGTTAGGGACTAGCGGTGGACGGGCGATTAGATTGGAACTATGTTGTTTCTCGATTCGCACCACACTGTTATGACGTGCGAACAAAATTGGACGGCGTCTTTTCCTAATGACCCTGGTACAGTTTGTAACTATTTGAGACTGTTTCACATCATACAGCAGGCAGGCCAGTCTCAACATACCACATCGTATATGGGCTGCATGACGTGATGTTCTCTAAGCTTTAGCAATAGTTCTCAATGTCCGTAAACCTGTAAGTATAATTTTTGACCTATGCACTCCGTACTTGAGATGCATGTTTGCTCTGGTTTGAATCGAATGCCGAGCTGTCCCACTGTCAAACATCATGTTTAACTTCAGACGGAATCGGGAATTGAGAGGTATCTTGCGCGACTGTTTCTTCGGATGCGTGTCGCCGAAACAGAGACAGGAGTTGCAGATAATCAGGCAGACAAATCAACAACACTCGCGAATCCAGCTATGGGCCATCCGGGTGAAGCCCATATTACCGACGATGGTATCAACGGTACTAGTCACGTGATAAAAACGTATGTTATGTTACGGATAACGAGTAAAGCTGACTGGATTAGAAATGTTGAACTGGGGTCAGCTTTGAAATTGAGTAGGTAGTTAGACAGCTAGCAAGAGATACGGAGTGAATAAGGTGAAATATATTAGAAATACAGTGAAGAGAGATGCCGCCACTCCAGAGTATCAATCTCATGCTCGAATTCTACGATAGGTTGTGCAGACGCCATATTCTGTGGTAAGTGGTTCTAGTGATTGATGATGCATCAAATGATCTCACCTTCACCTGGTTCTACGGATGCTTATTTTACTTCAGTGAACGTTTGCAAACAACACGCAACCCTACTGTCTAAAAAACCCCAGTAACGTTGGGGTCACTACGGGTTTCTTTTGTAGCAAGTAGAGTCATCACCCACGGAGCGTTAAATTATGTTGGCGTTGAACCCACCGGATGTAATAAAACCGAAGTTCGCCTGTTGACTCGCATCAGACAGCTCTGTTCCTCATAGCGCTTACCTCGGCAACAGCAGCTGAGCCAACCTGCCCTGTAGTGTGTTTGTGACTGTTTATTGAGAGCAAACACTGTTAGCTGCATTCGGAGCCCTCTACAAACCCCCATGATTCTCCTAAAAGGTCTGCGACCTGCCACTTATGAAAACGTCAACCACAACATTTCCCGGATATCAAAAGTGAAGTACCCAGAACGAAACCCCGAGGCATTCCGCTTATCATGGCACGCCGAGGGATGATGCCTTACCCAACACGTACACTGCTCTCTGTTTCGTAAAAACGCAGCTGCCCAGAACGAGACCTTGCCACTCAACCCAGGACACAACCTGTGATGGATCATCGTGTCATGAGTCTCCAATAGTCCATGAAAACTACGTTCACCGTCAATCCGAGCCACCTAATCTACTATTTCTAACAATCATAAACTACACCCACTCCACTGCCTTGGTGTACAATACCTGTCCATTTCTTTGCTGGGGGGATATGTGAGTTAGGAATCTTCTCATCAGAAACCTTGCAGGACTGAGTTAAGGAGCCCGCAGCGTACGGGGGTGGATTCGATTTTATCTCGAGAAGTTGCACTGCAGTAATGGTCATGTTGATGAATCGATAGCTAGTATGTGGCGTCCTGTTCCCTTCTTGAAAGAGGGAACAAAAGATTGTCTCAGTTCACTCTGCAACAGGAATCCAGACCTGGGGGGCTGTCTAAAATCGCCACGGCTTCATATGGCAAGTTCAGTCCATGCCCTTCAAATCCGACGGCTTGTATTTTACTTTCTTCTCTCAATAGTCCAGATGATTTGTTGTCTGTATACAGTCTTGATATCCGGCTGGAAGAGGTAATCTTTGGTTTTCCTTTCCTAGATGAAAGTGGAGGTTCCAACGCATAAGTACTGACACGTTGTTCCTCCAGTCGGTACACTTCCGGGTCATTGTGATCGGGCTTTCCAGTCAGGTTTGCCAGTGTTATTACCAGGACATTCTGCTCTCTTCGACGGTTAATGTTTCCCAACCAGCACGAGGTTTACGGAAGCAATGCCAACGACTTCTCCCTCATATTGCTATCTGGCAGTTCTGAGAATCTGCTTATAGGCAGTCCGGGATCTCAATCAAGAAAGTGTTTGGGCCACATGTTTAGCGGCTACGGGAGTTTTCACAATGCCAAGATTGACACAGTTTGATTAAAGCTCCTACCGTGCAACCTCTATATGTTCCTTTCTCGTGATCAGACGCAATTAGTGATTTGCGGCAGCCATCATTGACCCTAAATCCACCCTCCAGGTGTTTATTCCTTACGGTCATGGACCTGGTCACGATACTGTAGCTCTCTTGTTTTTGATCGCACATCAGGGTAACAGTAGGATCATACTAACTCAAGCATAATGACAGTCGACAAACTAACATGAATCGGTGGACTCCCGAAATGCAGGATCAACCATTACTGGGTTCCTCCTTCGTTAACCTCGTTGACTGGTCAGCAAAATGCTTGTGCGGCATTTGAAGCGTAAGGCTGAGATCGTTTACAGAGTTGCCTATCGCAATTAAGAAGGATTGTGATTGCCAGCATACCTTTGTTACGGTGAACTCATTTAATATCAGGTATCTGTAAGTAGAGGGATTTTTTAAAAAATTTACTCATTTGTTCGCGGCTGTGTTCACAAAAGAGGCCTGCGCATGCCTGCAGTTGCCGTAGCCAAAGGCCACGCCACTGACCTCCATTTTCAGTTGACTTCCAACCCCGAACTATAACAAATATGTGTGGATCCCTAAACCACTCATAACCAACACTGGGAACGCGCTGTTTGCTTAGAATTTTGTTACCAGTGTCATGGGTCAACGGTGCTTTGTTTCCTGTTTCAACTCTGAGTATTTGCTTGGTCGTCGTTGAACCCATACTTTTATGGATTTGAGAAAGTATTGTTGGAGACAACTGTTCGTTACGGTTGTCCTCTGTAATTGTGTAACTCATAGAGTTTTGTATGATTAACTGTCTGGTCTTTACAAGTGTGACCTAAACTGACATTGGCGCAGGTTTGTGAAACCCTGAAACTGATCCTGAAGGTTTAAAAGTACTTAATGGATTCTCAAATGACCAGCAAGCCAACCTTCTGACATATGGTCATTTTCAGTATATTTACTGTCACTTTCTGTCATGCGCAGCTCTTCTGGGTGTACCACGCTCCCTCAAGATTGCGACGCTACCGCTGATTTTAAACTCAACAATAGGTTCTTAATGGTTATATCGCGAATGGCGTGAGTGTTGGATCCAAAACTAAGGTTGCATATTTCTAAGGTTCCACAAGTCTTTGTTAACTTCAACCACTTCTAATGTAAAAAAATTCATTGAAATCGAAAGCAGTTTTACTTCCCTACTTTTAAGTTTGGTCACCAAGGGTCACTGGTAATAAACGCGTGGGTACCGACAATCATCAATGTTCGCGTTCTGTCGCCCACATCGGGTACACAACGATGGATTGGATGGTTGACAGTTAGACCCAGAGAGTTTCCCTCATTCAAATTATAAAGTAGATTGTTGAGCTGGTTTAGGCCGTTTACCAGGAATGTGCAGTCACTGTTTCTCATGCCGTACATTCTCAGTCGAACCCCAGCCCACTGACGTGAGATGCAATGTATTTTGCTGATAATTTCGAAAATGATAAATGTAAGCATCCGCTGGTGAGGTGTGAATCGTGGATCGTGATGGGTTGTACTTTTGGTCCACCGAACCTCTAATTAGGAATGACAACCGAAATCTGGCGTGAGTGTGGCGTGAAACCCATTATGATGCCATCCTCTGTTTGTTGCGCTTGTTTGTTATCCTAAAAGTCATGATGCTATGTCGGTTAGGGATGTTACTAAGACATCCAGACATAGACAGAAGATGAGTAGTGGTATCAACTGAAGCCATTGGCTCTGAAGTATCTATCTTCAGGTAGCGGGCGGATTATGGAATCAGAACTGATTCTGTTTTGTGTAACAAACAGCCAGTCTTATTCTAACCCACAGTGTGAACGTTAGGGAGACTGGAGTTCATCCGATCTGTATCTGCTGGCCTGTCTCTTATGAGTGACTGTCGACAAAATCACGCCATCTAGTTTAGTCCAATTTGGTCGTCGGGGGTACAAGCCGTCCTATCACATTTCGATGAATCCTCAGGATCGATATGTGCGTTTTGTCGAACGTATCTGATGTCAGTACCTAATCGACAATCGGGTGGTTAGACGACAGAGTTTGGCCTTGAGATAACCCATACAAAGCCTAACACATTGTGATGATTAGATCATGCACTACAATACCAATCCATGGTTTACCACGTCGAGTACTCTTATCTGAACACCCGGTCACTGAGACAGGTCAAGGAGGGGGGGTAATCGATAGCGTGGTAGAACGAAATGACAACAGATAGTAAGTTGAAAATTGTTCTGTTCATCTTCTAGGCTGAAGTTTTTTGTGATCTACTGAGTGGAATGAAGAAAGCGTTGACTGATGGAATGATTAAAACATAAATGTGTCAAAAAGCCGCGGTTTACTCGTCTCATAATATGAGTATGAGAGGTGAGATGGGTAACAAAAAATGTGTAATACCACCATAAGTATGCATTTCGAGCCTAATTTATACAAAATACGCAAACGGTTGTTATTACGCCACGAAAGCAATAACGATGAAGTTGTTGCTGTCGTATGCGAATTTCAACAGTTCGAGTGTGATCATTGCTGATATCAGCTGATTCAAGGGTTCCGTCAGGTGAACCCTCTTCAATCTACTCCTCAGCTGAAGCGACAGGTTCAGTTTCGCTGTCGATGTTCATGGTGTCCGGAGTTCCAGTCTCAGGTAGATTAGGAGCAGCATCTTCTGTCTTGGAAGTAGGCTGGTGAATGTGTACTGTGTCCTTGTCGCAGTTAGCAAGTCGCATCTAAGCATAATGAGGATTGAATTGTTTCAGTTCGGCTTCCTAAACCAATGGCTCACACTTCGATGTTCGACCATGCTTTCTTAACAATATCGACCCAAGAGTAGTCAACCATGCGGAGAATACCGTACTAGAAGTTGATCTGCGTTTGTAACGGAACAGACGTTCATGAAGACTCGTCCAAGGATTTACACTAGAGACAACCGATCGAATGTAGGCCGTCAAGGAGGACGTCTTATCATCGGCCAAAAGACAGCCTCTTCGACTTCGAAGTTGGTTCTGTGGTTCTCCACAGCGTTCCGTTAAAATGTTGCTTCTGTCTTGTGACTTATACGCAGTTATCCTACTGGCTGAGGTCTGTTTTTCGTGAATAAAATGACTGTAGTTCACGAGACAGGAATGAACTGCTCTCATCTGAGTAGATAGATGAGGGTACACAGAATATAGCATGCAGCTGACGCGCTTACCTCGACGGGCAAAAGCAAATGAGATGTATGTGTGCTCATAAAATAAGGTGAGTGGATAGTCACGGTTACCGAAGGTAAGCGCTCTCCGAACTCAATGGTCAAACATTCGAAAGGTTGGATAGTCTTGATTAATTTTACATCCATACGCGAGGAAAATCGCGCTTTGGCATCCTGAGTTTACGGTTGTCACTTCCGTGGAAAGTGGTGAATCCTTGGAGTGATTAAAATGTCATACGAAGGATGACTAAGTGACAAAGTAATTCATATTGTTTCGGATCCGTTATAAACGGAGCTTCACGATATTTGCAGTAGGGAGCGTCTGCAGCTGGGTTGTCCCTTCCTGGTCTGTCAATGACATGAAAACTGAATAATGACACCTCCGTTTTCCGCCTCTGAATTTTGTCATTTTTTACACCTTTTTTGCGCCGAATGTTAAAGGCGTGAACAACCGACCGTTGATTCGTGACTTACGAGAAAATGTTTCCACTTGTGAATGGCTTTGATGATGGCGTACGCTCCCTTCTCGCCGGCATATGTCTGTCGCTCGGTATCAGCGTTTTAGGGTAAAAACAAGCCAGCTCTTCTGATACAGAGTAGTGGCAATCATGATGTCGGATGCATCCATTTTGACCATCAGCGGGGCTTCCGGACTGACAGTAATAAAAGCTGACTTGCTAAGTTTCTGTTTTAAGTCCCCGAACTCTTATTTCGCGGGTTCCGGAATTTGTAAGGTCTTGTCTTTTATCGATGGGTGTATTTTCTCGGAGAATTTGGAAATCTAGCGTGAACAGTACGCAAATAATCCGATGATTCTTTGTTGGGATTTGATGTCTATCAGAGGTGACTGTGTGTTGACTTCAGGTGATCAGGGGCAGTTGGATACTACTCCCTCGATATTTGTAAGCCGAGTAGTTGTATCCCCTATGAGGCAACGATACCCTTAGCCTCATTGAAAGCGAGTCCGTACTTGTCAACCACGTTTGGGATTACAATCATACTCAGTGGGGTCCCTTCGGTATATTGTTATGTTATCAACATGAAAAAAAGGTACCTGTGCCCATAAAATGGTCAGCTATTCGCTGGAAACAGGTTGACACGTTGATTACACCAAAGCGCGCACGGCAAAATTGGTAGGGGTGGCGATAGGCTTCGAACGTCTTTCTTTGTCCGAAATTTGACGGTACATGCTCTTCAAATCTAGAGCGTTAAACGTATTCTACTTTGTCATTCTTGATCAATTCGTCTACGCCTGGGAGGAGTACAAGCATTAATAAGGTTAATGTTATTTATTACCTGATTGTGGCCCACTACCATTCGTTTTTTATTTCTGCTGTTAAATGTGACTAGAACTTGGGCACACCTTGGTGAGTTTGACGGCTCAAATATTCTTCGCGAATAAACTTTTCGCACTTCGAACTTTGTCTTTAAGATTTAGTTGCAATAGGTCTACAGTTTCCTAGAAGTGTGAAAGTGTAGCGGTGACTCAAACCGTCGCGGTTTTAGGGAAGACAAAACAAAAAGCGGTTCAGTATCATCATCATAGACAGCAACACATCAGTGATCCACACTGATGCTTAACTGCCACATAATCCCGAAAAAATCTATATAGAAGAAAGGAGAAAAGAGGAGGGAGGGGAAGTGGACCTAACTACTAAAAATAGCTACGTCTATATTCAAACATACAACATCAAGGCGCCTACACCTTGCAAACAAACAACCGAGCTGTAAGTGAAAGTAAGGCGTCATCAGCAAGACAGCTTCCTTACGGCTTTCACTGCCCGCATCATTAAGTGCACTCACTTCACAGACAACTCGGCCAAACAACAACATTCACGCCACTGAGCTCGATTAGCCGCCATCTCACCTAACGTCTCAAGCCACCGACTCTGTGAGTCGCGAGGGCCCCAGCCCGGGAGACGAACCCGATCCTACAGTGACCAACCCTTCGTGAACGATTTCATTTGTCTACGCCAGGTCATCATCTGTCCACCTCGCACCTTGCGCCAGTCGGCCGCAGCGTCGGCAAACAGTGCTCGGTGTGGCAGACGACATGCTAGCATCCTTATTAAATGACCTAACCATCTAAGTCTGTGCAAATGTAGCGACTGAACAAGAGAACTTGCTTTGACAATCAGTGCCAAACACCCGCTTCCTAACCTCCTCGTTGCTTACTCGCTGGTGCCACCCGATACGAGCGATTGAACGCAGACATCGGTGGTCAAATACCTGAAGACGGTTCACGTCCTCTACCTGAGTGGCCACGTTTCGCTGCCGTAAAGTAATACAGCCCTCACTGTTGTTTGATATACACGACCCTTAAGCTTCAGAGAAATACCTCTCTGTCGCCATAGGTGTCTCAGATTAGCGAACACCACCCTAGCCTTGGAGAATACGCGCTTCTATTTCATTCCCTACACCTCCGCCGCCACGCTGATGCAGCTTCCCAGGTATACAAACCGGTCAACAATCTCCATGACTTCATTATCTAACATTAAATCTACGTGATCACAACAATCTTGCAGAAGCACTTTGCATTTTGAGGCTGCAAAGCGCATTCCGAAGTACTTAGCAGAACGCGAAATAGCGTCCAGTGTTGTTTGTGCCGTTTGAAAGTTGTCGAACAGCAATACCTTATCGTCAGCATAATCAAGATCAGTCAGTCTTTCACCAGGTAGGAGGTCCACGCCGGCATCATTTGAGTGCCGCAGACAGTCCTCCATTATTTCGTCTATGACGAAATTGAACAAAAATGGAAAGGGGACAGCCTTGACGTACGCCGCTCCTGGTGCTGAAACTGTCAGATAGTTCACCGTAAACCCTAACCTGAGCTGAGGTATGGGAATAAAGCGCCGACAGTATGTTCACATACTTAGTCGGTACACCCCTACGTCTAAGCGACTCTAAAAGTGTAGATCGGTCCACCGAATCAAACGCACCTTTATAGTCGAGGAATACGGCGATTGTTGGCCGGCGGTACATATGACGCTGGTCAGAATATTGAGGTCCCTATTGAATGCGATAAAATCAAAGTATGCTTAGCGTGAATCCATGATACTCTCTCTGTCGACACATAATCGAGACGAGACAGTGTTCTTAAGTATCACTGGATAAGAAACTGGGAGCTATCGATATCTGGGAACGAGACTGATGGAGTTTCCACCTATTTATTTGAACATTGGTCGTGACAGGTTCCCGAATTCCCAGTACCAACCAGGACTATACAGTTAATTCTGTTAATTTTCAATGGTGCAGCATATCTCAAAGGGCATAAGGAAACCGCATCTGTCGTAACAACGAAAATTGAGCGACGATACAGTAGGCAACAGGCTTCTTTGAACGACTTGGTAGGCAGACTCCGGAAATGTTCTCTCTAACCACTTCATGGGCACGTGGCCTTTAGTGCATTTTTGACTTGAATGTTTACCATGTCCACATAACCACGACTGTCTTATTGGTCCTCTCTTTTGACGGGCTTGGGATACTTTGTGTCAGTCATGGCGGTCTGTTTTTCGATCACTTCGAGTTATCTGGTCCGACCAGAGTTTACTTGAAAACTCAGGGGTTTTTGCTCTAGAGGCCCTTGCTTTATCTGAGAAGGTGGAATGCCATGGATACAAACGTCTCAGACGGCGTCATTACGATCTTGTTCAGCTGCAGTAGCTCCGAAGGTGCAGTCGACTGACTTGAGCCGCCTGTCATTTCTTTTGTTTGGCAGTATCTAACGGGTGCCTGACACAAATTTCGTTTTTAGGTTGCACATAAAGACTTTGGAGAGTAGATGTGGCCATTCCAAACTATTCGCACTCTTAGATAAGTTTCAAAACTGTTGGTGAGACGTATATAATTAGTGTGTCCAGTTTGTTGGGTTGAAGATGGTCTGTGGATAAAAGAAAGTTGAAATATATGCTGTTTTGACCAGTCCGTCGCGCTAGGTTCGACGTCGGAACGCTCAGGGCAAAAAATGTGATCCGTCGAAGAGGTTATTTGTGAGATAAATAAATTGTTATAATTCGCCAGACGAAAACGGCGGAACGTTGGCGGGTAGAGAAATCAGATCAAGGAGCCGCCAAAAGGTTGGGGTTTGTTTAGGAGAGCCGAAACTATTTTTTTCAATGAATAGGAAGTATAAGGTGCGCAGGCATGTTGTCACGTCATAACCCACCTGGTCGTGCACTACGAACGTTGGGGGATATGACCTCTGATTGAATCAAGCCTAGTGAATGTTATTCTTTGAAGTACGGACATTTACTGGGGTCGCGCACATAAGGCGACTGTAAGAGAGCCGTGTTATATTACGATTGCGAACAGTAACCACTCACAACAGAACACGCGGACGATATTCGCTATCTACGTCCGATCACTGGCGTCTGGTGAGGCCAAGGGATACGCAACGGTAAGGTTAAGAAGCGAATCTCCGATAGATGTTACGTTCATAGACTCCTTCTTTAAGTGTGCACGGGTGTAACTAGGATGTTTGCCCAGCTTGACATTTACAATATTTCCCGACATTGTATTTCGCGGCCAAATTCGAAGTTCAGAGCAAGGAGTTTACCCAACGGACAGGCCTCCTAACCGAGTCGAATGAGTGAATAGGTACAACATACTGTTGAAACCACAGTCAGATTGGCTGGCTGTGGGTAGGGTGGGGGTGTATGCACATTTCCAGTACCATCGCTCGACCTCATCGATTCAGTGTTTTGGTCACTACGGTCCACGATCGATAACATCTGGTTGTTCACACACGTCTCTGTAACCGTTTCAGCGCTTGAAAGGCAATGCTGGACTGGGAACCAGCATGCACCGGTGAGTGCAAATGGACAAAGTAAAAATACGATATTTCCCTAACGGATTGTGCCATCACGATAGTCTTCACACCAAACGATGGGCCCTAAACGACCGTACTCACGGACGATTTATATATTTACAAATCACTAAAAGACTGATGAAAACCTAGCAGCTTTTCTATGGAATCTGAAGCATATCATGCTATAATTCTAGGTTTGCCACGCCACTTGTGGACTCTGACGTGACTTTTTACACCTATGCTACCAAAAATAAACATCGCTTCGCACTTCTCAATGTTGTAGTCTCGTTATTGAGCTGCGTCTTTCCGCTTCCTGTCAACGTGTCTTATTTGACCATTTTATTAGTGCCGTGATGAAGGCAACTTATTGCGTTATCAAGATCGACATGGACAGCACGTTTAAAAATGTTGTCTATATTGCGGTGCTTCTGTTCTCTGGAAACCTGCAAGACGATATATCCAGGATGCGAAGGCCGTTTGGTTTGGGTCGACACAAAACATTCGCATCATACGGGTTTTGGTTAAGTGATTACGAACTAGGATAACATGTTGATACATGTGAGTACTGATCGAACTGGGCGGGGTAGGGCGTAACACACTCCTTACAAGTATCGTGTTTGTTCGCAAACTGACTTCTCTAGGACTGTACAGACTGTAAGTGTAGATGCTTCTGATGGCGGTTTAGAATCGATACTTTCATTTCACCGAAGGCACGTCGACTTGTTGGCCCCGGGGTGACAAAGTTGGTCCGTTTGTGCGTGTGTTTGTATGACTGGTCTAAAACCAATGTTACAACGTGAAAGACTTACCTGCACAGCATCCTGGTATCTCCGCTTTTGACCACCAGGATTTCGCTTACCTGATTTCAGTTGTCCATACAGCAAGCTGCTTCGGAATACGGTCATCGCCCATCCGACGGACAGTGATTTTAGATGTGCGGGGAGACAGTTTTGAACCGGACGATCTGGAGGAATACGATTCGGACGGGCGTCCGCGAGTTCAACGAGCAGTTATTACGCGGCCGAGAACAAAAGCAAGGGAACCATCGGTGCCATAGGTCGTGGTGACATGACTATATGGCGTTGCGATGTGTGCGGCCGTGAATGCGCTGGCCGCCTTGGATTAGTAGGTCACCAGCGTACTCATAGTGCACCGTCGGCGAAGAGACGACGAGTACGTTAGGCTCAGGTAGGTCATATCAGTATACCCATTCTATTTCGACCAAGACCATGGTCGTTTGGCACTAATCCGCTCCTCTTTTCAGAAACTTGGGTGTCTGCGGTCTTCTACCCATTCTTATCTTCAGCTTTGTTGGTGTATTGTATGATGAATGGTTTGCCTGTTCTTTTCGTAGTCCAATCTGAATTTTGTTTCTTATCCTTATCCTCTCTAGAATGCACTAACATTCACTCGTATACTGAAATGCTTCTTGTATTACATTTTACATATCTTTCTTCTCAGTTTAGATCTTGTCATTGCAGTCTCTCTGTTTATTTTCCGAGAGATAAGGGTTTCCTTTTCCTGCTAGCCATTCAATTGGCTAACCAGCATTGGCCGGCTGGACACAAAGGCCTCACTCACACACCTACTGGTCTTATTCCTTCGGGTTTACACCGGATACGTGGTGTGTGAGTGGAACCGCAAGTGGTGCAGCGCAAGCCACTTGCGGTGATGGTTAAAGCGCAGGCGTCCTTTGGCTTCGGTCATTGTGACAGGCTAATCCGTTTCGGATGCTGCCAACCATAACTGGTCATGTTAAGTTATGTTCGATCACACTCTTCTCAGTTCAATACAGTTCACTCGGCAGCAACCTCGCATAACTTGGGTTGGACGAATGTATCATGCTAGAATCAGACAACACTCTTCTAAAGCACCGGTGTACGTTTATCGACGTTATTCACAGCTGTTTAGAGGCAATTTGGATATTCTATGCAATGAATATTCGGTCTTCACCCTACATATCACGCCTGGTTAGGCGTATCTGCAAACAATAGTAACGAGGCCACAAAATTGAGAAGTGCGAAGCGATGTTTATTTTTGGTAGCATAGGTGTAAAAAGTCACGTCAGAGTCCACAAGTGGCGTGGCAAACCTAGAATTATAGCATGATATGCTTCAGATTCCATAGAAAAGCTGCTAGGTTTTCATCAGTCTTTTAGTGATTTGTAAATATATAAATCGTCCGTGAGTACGGTCGTTTAGGGCCCATCGTTTGGTGTGAAGACTATCGTGATGGCACAATCCGTTAGGGAAATATCGTATTTTTACTTTGTCCATTTGCACTCACCGGTGCATGCTGGTTCCCAGTCCAGCATTGCCTTTCAAGCGCTGAAACGGTTACAGAGACGTGTGTGAACAACCAGGTGTTATCGATCGTGGACCGTGTGACCAAAACACTGAATCGATGAGGTCGAGCGATGGTACTGGAAATGTGCATACACCCCCACCCTACCCACAGCCAGCCAATCTGACTGTGGTTTCAACAGTATGTTGTACCTATTCACTCACTCGACTCGGTTAGGAGGCCTGTCCGCCGGGTTAGTCCCTTGTTCTAGACCCCGGACCGTGATTCATACGTTATAATTTTTTCCTCACCAAACGATATGGCATCATCGATGCGTAAGTGATGTGTTTGTTCGTATGTTTATGTGCTCAAGTCATCATCCACATTGAGCGCATTCCCCCGGTTTTATGGCTAATCGGTAAGGAGTGCAAGGGAACCAAATGATGACCTGGAGTAATACAGTCAACTATCAGAGGGTTTGTGAGGTTTGTTTCCCGAGGTAGGCTTCTGGTAACTAACCGGCTCGTAGGTTAGAAAGGTTGGATTAGATGGTGGCTAATCGGGCTTTCATGGTGTAAGTGCTTGACTGAGTTGTCTCTGAGGTAGGTGCGGTTAGTGACTTGGAACTGTAGAAACCTCAGGAAAGCTGTTCTGCATATACTGTCTTATTTTTGCTTGTATTTTGGTTTGTCTGCAAGGTGTAGACGCCCTGCTGTCGAGTACATGAGTCTACACTCAAGTGTTTTCCAGTGGATAGATAGATACCAACCACTGACGTATCGTTTTTCTATGATAATTATGATGTGTCTGCATTTTCCCTGAGTTGTAATAACCTAGTCAAAAGTTTTGTTTACCCTGTTTTGTTCTTCTTCGCCGTCACAACTGATGTTGGTTTTCTAGAAAAGATCTTACATCTCATTAAAACCGAACATTCCTGACGCCGTCCTTACATCTACCTCTCACTAAATGACAAGATGTATATTGTGGTCGTGATCGTTGTACTGTATTGCAACTGCTAATCCTTGTCGCTCTGTATCTGTGGTACTTGTAGAGTATCCGTTTTTGACAATCATTGTCTGGCAAAAACAGCACAGTTTTTTGTGTATGATGTGGTCTAAGCGTGTAACCAGATCGTCAACAACGTTAGCTACCGTTCACTGTGCTCGGCTTTCTGATCGGGGTCCAAAAGATGCTGAATGTTGTTGACTAGATACACTGAAAGGTATGATCGAAGTCAGTGACGGAATTACTCTTGATTTCGTTGTACACTTTTAACAATAAAAATGGCAAGAATTCTTACAGACCACAATGATCCGAAATCGATCGCAATATAACACTGACGAAAAGGTTTCCCTCCACTCGTTATCTTGCATGTTGCTCCACTTTTTCCCTCTTGTTTTGTCTATTTAAAAAATCTTTTAACCCCATTTGTTTCATGGTTTCAACTTGGTATTCGCTGCAACCTTGTAATTGTCTCCTTTAACAAAATTGATGGTCTACTTGTTACCTAGTTTGTTACATGATACCCTGATCGTAGTGGCGATGAGGCCGTTAACATAACTTCACTTGTTACAGACCTAAGAATGTCTGACATTTAGTCCCGTTTCCTTCCAATTTGTTCCTTTTTTCACGACCTCATAGATTGTGTTGTTTTATATGCATATGGTGTTTCGTGGTTATAAATTGGCGAGGGGCGGTTACCAATTCTAAGGTGTTGTTATTGATGTTGGTGATCTCATCTGTATGTAGACAAATAGACCATACAACCTGATTATGAACCTACTCTCCATTTTTTCTGGTTCCGACTTTATACTCGAAATATAGCCTCATTGACATTGATTCCTCAACAATTCACTCAAGAGCTTTTGTTTCGTTGCGAGATGCTTTTCGATTTGAATTTGAAAATTGCGTTTTCTTTTGTAGTTGGGGTTGGCACTTGCGATTTAGTCAAACATTCTCCAGTGTGGATCCCTGACTCGGAAGCAACACATTGTATGGTGTGTACAACCTCTGAGTTCAATTTGGTCAACAGAAGAGTAAGCACTGATCAAACTTTATACGAATAGCCATTTATTTCATGTTGTGTTTCTGCGAGATATCTGGTTTGTTTTTCTAGGAAACCTTTGAAAACTTAGTACTGTCTATCAGTGCCAGGTAACTCATCAAGTTTATTTGTTCAGGTACATTGGAGCATTTTCTGAGACTACCCTCGTGCTTGTGAAACCAACCGTTAGATAATGTGTCTAGTCACCAACTAACTTACGTAATTCTATTTGGACCAGTGTAACTTGACAGCTCCTAAACCCGCAAGCTTTTAGCCAGTAAACAGTCTATTGGTTCAAGTCGAAATGATTATCCGTAGTTTTTCACTTGAATGTACTTCCTAGGTCAGATATCAAACAATAACTGTTGTCGCCTGCTAATTCCTACATCACGACTTTTACGACTGTCTGTCAACATGAAACCACATTGTGTACGATATAGTGTACTTCTGGGTTCCCTACACGGCTGAGAAACAGTGAGACTACGTGACCACCTTGCGAAGTGCCTTTAAACGACGGACCTCTCATATATCCTCTGCAGTGGAAGTCCGGCGTATTAACTTCTTGTGGCGAGGGTGTTTTGTGTATCAGTATGAAAGAAGGTGTGTTGATATCCAGGACTTTGACTGAGTTATTGAGCCACTGGTTGCTTATCTAGGGAAGCATAAACCTTGTCTGCAAACCGTCCAGAAAGTGGTGTATAAATTATCTCGCTGGACACCGGTTGCTTTTTGGAGGGGAATTGATCATGTGACAATTGTCGGCTCGAACGAATCTGTGGTATGTTCTTGGTACCTCTAAATGACTGACATTCATCCAGTGGGAGTGTGAATCAACGCATTGTTCACGAACTGTCATCACATCGAAGAAGAGAGAAACAACCTGGCAGATCACAGACTCTCTCGGTCTGCTGGATCTACCCGGTCAGGTCCGTAGGGAACTCAGGCGGTGCATCGGGCAATCTGAATGACTACATCCCACCTAAAGGGCATATGCATCGATGCAAAGTGCGTACTTCATAATTTCGAATGTTAGAGTTTTGACTTGGAGAGTTTCATAAACTAGGCCTCATCCCCTCCTCCTCTTATTTCTAAATCTGTTTTTTGTTGTTGAAATGCTTGTATCACAGCTGAGCCTTAGTATAGACCCCTGCTGTCATACTTTCACTGATGATGGTGAATTGATGTGTATCACAGACACTACCATAGGTTGAGCTGCGTGCCTTGCTGATCAGATCGTATGATCAAAGACTTCAGGTGCTGTCCGCAGGTCAATACCCTTCTTCAGCCTAGCCAGCCGAGTAGTGTCATTCCCACGCAATACACATGGACAATTATAAGCCATTCAACTCACTTTCGGAACGAGTTGTCGACCGCCCCATTTACTTCTGTTTGTATTACTGTTCTTTATTCGGGCATTCTCTTCCCGTTTGCTTCCCTACTTAGCAAAGATCTGCTTCGTGTGTCGCTCATGGTAAAAGCCATACTATTTTTTACGGCGGTCGATGGAAGCGACAACGTTGGTGTCGTTGCATGTTAGGCGGGTACCCCTAAATGCCCCCGAGTGTCATCTAAACTAACCACCTTTAAGGTTCAGGCACCTTTGGAGATAGGTCAGAGATCACACTGGAACCCTTCGTCACACGAACATACTCATTGGAAGCCTGATTATCTATATGAAAATATTAACTATTCACGAGCTTGACTTTGGTGGCCAGCATATGGAAGGTGACTACAGCTCTGCATTGATAGCGGTCCACTTTTAACGTGTGAAAACTTCCGGCCTCCAGTTCAGTCCTGTTGTGCGACCTCGTGTGCTCACATCGTTCGTTCACTTGTCAACCTTAGGGGCGACCGTTCGATTTTTCGTCGAATACTGGAATGCTCGTTCTGGGACCGGGTATCTTTTACATCACAAAGCGGCACGTTTGAAACGCACCAAACCGCCTGAGAACGATCAACATGGTTGATGGATAACACATCATCACGATTAAACTAGCCGTTGCAACTGAAAATTCCCGATAGTTTTTCAGTCTCATGTGAGCTACAGAAACAAGAATCCAGGTTTGAACGATTTAAATTGGAGCCTATTCAAAACTTACATTAACACTTTGGTCATTGAACATTTCTGACGACAGTTTGACTGGATTTTTGAACTGCAATGTATGCCTTTTGGCATCTCAATGTTTTCTGTTTCAGTGCTCACGAAATCTGAAATCAGGA
>LOND01005120.1:5504-17779 GCA_014220965.1 Paragonimus kellicotti
ATGATGATGATGATGATGATGATGATGATGATGATGATGATGATGATCCAAAGTTTACTGCTTTCCATGTGACAACATGTCGGTGTTTTCAAGCAATCTTGTTTGTCGTATGTATACGTTTTTCTTCAGCCGGTTCCTGAAATAAGCTAATTCCGGATAGCTGCCATGATGCTCAGTTCAATACGGAGGCTCACAGTGGATATCTCATGTTGCTCATTGTCTTGCGCCAGGTTATCGACAAGTTGCTGTTTGTCTGCTCCGAACGCGTTCAATCTTTTCGTCAAAACTAGATATGGAGAACTCAAGCAGAGTGACCCATCATTAAAAAGTAATGAAATCTTTCGGAAACTGGGTGAGGAGTATCGAAAGTTAACTAGCAAACAAAAAGAGGAACTGAAGAGTCACGGATCAACGATCGCCTCTCAGATGGATGTTAGCCTCGCGGATAAAAGGAAAAGGTTGATGGTGAGAATACTTTTTCTGCGTTCATAAGTCTACCGCTGTAGAGTGCGGTTAGTTAAATATTAATGTTGATGTTTTTGACTGATCGTTAAAACATGTACCCATTGTTTAACTTTCTTCTGGTGTATACAGTCTGTTCAACACTTGTAAAGTTATCTCTTTTGTCCATGTTTGCCACAGTTTTGCGTTAGATAGTAAAGCGCGACGGTCTCAGCTGAGAGTAAAAATGAATCAAAAGTGACTGTTGCAAGGATTGATGGTTGTTTTGAACAGAGTTCTTATCACTTGAGTAGATCAGTGGCACAGTATACATTCTTCGACGAAAAGAAAAAGTTTAGTTAGTCCGGACGGTTCAAACTATCATTGGCGTGACTTACGTAGTGGCAGGTTTGCAGTAGAAAACCATGTTGTGGTAGCTGATACGTCCGTGTGATGTGTCATCGACTGTTCCATACGCGTTGTGTGCGTGTCTATCGATCATTTGATAACTATTAAGATTGACCGTCTTACCGACCGTGGGAACTAATCATACACACGTCTCTTGGATGCACAAGTGTATGCTGTCCTACGTTGGCTTGACTGCCCTGTACTTGCTTATGTTGTTATTGTTATTGCAATAAACCGTTCCTCTAGTCTGTTATTCTGCCACGCGGTAAGCATAACAATTTGGTGATGGATATTACTTGGATTATGGCAAGTTTTCTAAGTGCACCTTCCTAATTCTGGAACCTACCTACAGAACAGCATAACCGCCGACTAGATTACAGTGAAAAAAACTGCCTTTACGGATTATGCTCACCTGCCTACTATGTTTAGTAATAATTAGAATGTGGATGATATCGTAAAAGTTAAATTACTCCGTCATTACCTCGGTCAGGAAGGACAACGGTACTTCAACTTACGATTACACACCAAGAAAGATTGATCATTCTTACTAAAATCATTAGACGGGGAGGACGACATGTTTCTGCAGCACCCTGTAAGTTCCGTACAATGCGTCAACGTACTGATGAATCTGTCAACGACTTCTCTCGGCTCTTCCAGACTGCGCCTTACGTACAGATCACGCAGTATCGTATCGATTAAGCGATGCCTATCCAAGGACTTATTACCGGTGTTCATGACGAAAAAGCCCGTGAGCAATTGATATCCGAAGATGCGCAACTTTTAACGTAATAGAAAACTTGCGATATCTTGCGCCAACGTGCTAATTTGGCCAAAGAACTTACAGAATCTCTCACTGTGAAGCCTACATTACACTGTCAAAAGAAGACCTGCAAACACTAGAGGAAAAGTTACGAGCTCTACTATATGCGCTATCACCTGAAAATGTGAGCAAGGTTCAGTCGTTTCTAGGAGTGGTAACAGTCTCTCAGTTCATGTCTTTCGTGGCGAAGCACCTCCACCACCTTTATCAGCTTCTGCGAAAGGGTGAAAAGCTGGCAGTGGACCCGGATTCATGAAACTGCTTTCAACACAATTAAACAGATTCTTACTTTACCACGCGTTCTAATACATTATGATCCCGAAAAACCAATCGTGATGGTTCTCCGTACGGTCTTGGTGCCGTGCTATTACACGGCGTCTCATCTCTTACTGGTACCGGACATTGAACGCAGCAAAAAGGAATTACTCACAGCTTGATCGGGAAGTCCTGACTATCATATTTGGTGTAAAACGATTTCATCAATACCTTCTCGGACGACGGTTCACAATTTTTACGGACCACAAGCCCCTTATTTCGTTACTGGGTGAGGAAAAAGCGATACAACAAATGGCCTCCCCGCGGATGATTCGTTGGTTTCTCATCTTATCTGCTTACAACTATGAAGTCCATTACACTCCCGGAAGATCCAATGGTGGCGTTGCCCTGAGTAGATTGTCATTGCGAGGTACACCGTCCACAGAAGAACTTGTGCATCTTACTCAACGCTTCAACCATTCTCCTATTACGTCGACGGATATACGACGAGAAACAGACAAAAACACCGTACTAGCCTTAGTCAAACGGTACGTGCAGGTAGGATGGCCAGAACGGACACCTGACGAACTTGTACTTTTCCGACGGAGAATGACCGAATTAAGTCTTCAAAATAGGTGTCTACTTCCGGGAAGTGTATTAGCGTAGATGTTACTTACAATCATAAAGTGAATAACGTTGATAAAAATGCATATATGGCAACTAGCAGTGTACCGAATACATGTAAATAGCGGAAACTACAACAAAATGTTTGTATTTGTCAAAATCTGGATAGTGGGATAGAAATGATTTTGAAAGTTGCCTTTCGCCAATTAAGACTGGGCTAATCGCCAAAGTGAGACAGCGCGGTATGACGAATGGCTGGTTTAATGTTAGAGTAGTTCTTGAATTGTAATTCGTTTACTGGATGAAGCTGTACAGGTCTTGGAGTCGGAAGTCCTCGTTGTTGAACTGCATATCGTTTAGTTCGCGTGGTTCGTTGCGTTTGTTTCTGTGAGATTGTGTTGAACTGCATATCGTTTAGTTCGCGTGGCTATGCCAAGACAGAATGTGTTGTTCAGCGTGCTGTGCAGCAGTGAATGAGCATTCCTCTTGATGTGTCACGTAGAAGTGTGACAACCTGATTAGTTGCTATGGCAGTGTTCGTGGCCAGGAAGTGCTATCCAGAAGCATGAATCAGCGGTAATGTGTTATGACAACCGGCATAACGTTGGCTTGACTCAAGAGTTGATAACCGCTGACCATAGCCGGCATTAGAACGTTCCATGCTCAGGCTTTTGCGTTGTGGACGGGCCATTTGTTCTAGGCCCGTGTCTGTTCCCGGGCCGTCTTGACTTGAATAGAGATCAGACTGATTTGTGTAGTTTCACGTTTAGAGCTTGCGTGATGTACACTATCGTAAATGGCAGTTCTTAAATAGTGTGTGTGCGATTACGTGAGAGTGGTTATTACCATTAATTATCTTTGCATACCTGAAGGTATCACAAAGTGGTTAAGGAACTCTCGACAGACGATGCATTGGAAGTGTGGTGATGGAGTTCATCATTGACGTTCCAGTTGACGAACAGTGCAACTTGTTCAATTTGAATGAGAGTTTCGAATCAACCTACAAGGGATATCACGAAGAGTGGTGTTACCATTCTCCTCTATAAATCTGTGATGCTCACTCGGTAGTCATGTAGAAATGACAATGTTTATTCACGTAGATTTCCACGCTGGATGGGACATTGCTTCAGTGTTAACTCGTCATTATGCCCAGAAAAACCAAAATGCAGCCTCGAAGATACCGATGCACCCTTGGAGGTGGCCAGAAACGTCATGGAATCGAATCCATTTGGAATTTTTCGGCCCCTTTAAAGGTCAAGTGATTATTACTCGTGGATTTCCACTCCAAATGCTCATATTCTCCCAACAGTAACGCCGACTAGTACAATATTCAAATTACATACAGCCCTCGTAACATTTGGCTTGCCAGAAACTATTGTGACCGACAACGGTTCTGTGTATTACGAGCGCTGAATTTACAGACTTCATTACTTCGAATGGAACCAAGCTTGTTATGATAGCACCTTATCATCCCACTTCGAACGGCCTGGCTGAGCGTGCTGTGCAGACAATGAAGAATATGTTGAAGAAACGAACCTAATGCCCCTTTGCGTGTGCGTCTAGGATCACGCTGTGTTTGTTTGTCAGGATCCTGCGAGCGAAATTACCAACAGTAGTCCCCCCGAAGTCATGTTTGGTCGTCGTCTCCGTACTCGGCTGGACCTAATCCACGAAGGTCCTCAGTCAAAGTCAATCGCCAAACAGGTGCTAACAAAAAACCGTTTCGAAGTGCATGCTAAAAACAAACATGTTTGAGCCTGATCCCGTCCTTGTGTCTACCCACTGAAAACACATGGCAACCTGCTACTGTCACAAATACTAACGCGCAGGTTGTACGGGTTCAAATGGAAGACGAGCGAATGGTGCAACGCCATCTAGATCATGTACAGCCGCGGGCACCCAGCCTAGGAAACGCTGTTTCTCCAATAGCTTTCACCTCTGGAGCACATGACGCATCTATGGCTGAGCCAACGCCCCCTTTCAACATACCCCTGCACTGATTCCTGAGTCGGTGTCATCCGGTAGAGCGTTGTAAGACCGGATTGCCTCAACTAACTGAGAAAGAGATGATACGTCTGTATGATGCGTCATCGACCGTTTCATGCACGTTGTGTGCGTTTCTGTCGACCATTCGATAACTATTGGGATTGATCGTCTTACCGACCATGGGAACTAATCATGCATAGGTCTCTTGTGCGCACAAGTTTGTGCTGTCCTACGTTGGTTTGACTGCTCTGTACTTGCTTATGTTGTTGTTGTTGCTGCTGTTTTTGTTGCGGTAAACCTCTAGTCTGTTATCATTCTGTCAAACAGTAAACATTTGTGGAGCTTTTGGTTGACTTCTTGCATTGGATGCGGAACGTTCAGTCATGCGTTTGGACACTTTCGCTTCAACTTCTCTCGTCCCGATGGCAATCCTGCCGATCATTTGTAGTATTCCGGCTGGGCGGTTGTATTTTACATATAGCTACAAGAACAAAACGGTGGTTTGTGAGCCCCTAAACCGATAGCCAGCTCCGGTCGCCTCAAAACCCGTAAATAATCCCTTCTGAAATTCTGTAGGACCTACTAGCCGTGAGTGTTCACTGTACTAGCCTAAGTTATTAGTTAACCAGGCATCTAACGAGTCATTCATTGCGCACAGATTGCTGTCGGTCAAAGGAGACCCGGAAATGTAGTTGTTACCATGGTCAAATTATGCTGACATTATGGAGGTGATTGCATATTTCTGTAAATTCCGGTAATTATGGTGCGCCATATCTTATCCCGTATATTTAGTGGAACGCTCGCCGGATTCGGACATGCTGTTTCTGCGGCTGGCTCAAATCCAGCAGAAGCCCAGAATGTTTACATTTGAGTGTCTTCTACAGTAACAAATCTAACAATCTACTTATTAGTGATCAAACGTGGGAGTGTTATCTTTGGACCACTTCTATCTTGTGCTATTAAATTGTCATTGTTTGTGCATGTATCGTTAAGATTCGTCGCCTTTTTTATTTTATCATGCAAATCAACTGTGTCGATCCACACATGACCGTGGACTTGTCATTTGTACCTCGTTTGCGACATCCAGTATTAAATTACAGAGATATTCAGCGTCATTCAGTTGCACTTGTCGACTTTTACACTCTCATGCGAAAACCTGTTTCTGTGTAGGCAAAAATTGTGTAAATAGCACCGTGTAAACAGGTAGTCGTGTAATTTAGGAGCCGACTGATGACGCCTTACTTTCACTCACAGCTCGGTTGTTTGTTTGCAAGGTGTAGGCGCCTTGATGTTGTATGTTTGAATATAGACGTAGCTATTTTTAGTAGTTAGGTCCACTTCCCCTCCCCTCCTCTATTTTCTTCTTTCTTCCTATATAAGTTTTTTTCTTTGTTCTTCGTGGTTGTGTGGCAGTCAAGCATCAGTGTGAACCACTGATGTATTGCTGTCTATGATGATGATGATGATGACTGATGCTCATCAGGATGAGGTAATCGTCAGGTTTAGATTGAGACTCACCACCATCGTCATTGGGAGAAATACATCATAGGTTGTTCTTATTATAATTGACATACAGCCGTGTAAGAAACCGCATTGAATATATGGTATAAACGTGGATCTGTTGTATTTAGAAACAGGGGGGAGAGAGATGAGGGAAACTGACCTAAGTTACGAAATCGCAAGTGTCTGTGTTCAAAGGGTCAAGGTCGAGTTGGATGCGCGGTACTCTAGCCCGTGAGACGGTCACTGCTCAAAATTCCAAACTGTGAAATTCAGAGCCTTTAAAGCTTAGTCTGCCTTCATAATCCGATATTTGGTGCAGACAAAAGGATTCATTTGATTCTTGCTTCTGCTAGTGCCACTCAGCACTGGGTTGCTTTTTATATATGTTCAAAACGGTAATAGCTGGTTCCGGGAGTATATTGAATAAATGGACTACTTTCAATCACAAATGTGGAATGCTTTGTATATAATCCATGTTCATCAAGCGGTTGTGTTTGCCTCGTTCTTCTCTGCACCGTTGATGTCCATTGTTAGGAAATTTTATCTCCTCAATATAAATGCCGAGGCTAGTGTTGACTCGATTCCTTCCATAATAACGCATGATTGATACTGATGCTTACATAGACTACAACTGTGGAGTGAACGATCCTAGTTTAGTAAGTTGGAGAACGGATATTGTTGCATAATATCTGCCTATCTAAGTTCCATTCCGCAATCCACAATTTGAATCCTTTTATGTGATTCGCCAAGGTTTAATGAGTTTCCCACTGTTCCACCCCCATTTTACTTGATACTATGTACTTCTGTCGTCTGTGTGGATAGAACGTAGCCATACATGAATAATCGATGTGCTGTTCCTGTCCAGTGACTTGCTTTACGCTGGTAAAGCGAATAAGCCTCATCTTCCCGAACATACTTTATCGCAACGCAATTGGATTAGCCAATCCTGTTCATACCGTGCGGTGGTAACGGCACTCCGACTGCTGTTCACATGGGCGCAGATTCCAACTTCAATTGTCGTGACTGCTACTTTTTCAGGTTAAGCGTTCTACATGTGACCTAATCTGTCGTATAACTGCAAGCGTCTGCTGATTGTAAGGGCTGGTAACTCACACTGTTATTACTCAGACCGTTTTGGTCATGTCTCATTGGCTTTTAAAAATGGTGGATAAACTCGTGGCTGCGTAAACCAACAAAAATGACTTGTGGATTCTGTGGTGCAAATTACCGTCCCTTAAGTTTTTACTCCCTCGCAGTAGTTTAGTGGTAATCACACCTAATTACCAATCACATCGTCTCGGAGTTGGTTCTGCTTGTCAGAACCGTTCCTGTCAAGTGAGGTGTGCAATCAATGAAAACGTTAAAAACAACTCCCATGTTCGACTGTCAGTGTTTACAGCTATACAACGTTGAATTTAAGAAATCAGTATTTGTTATTAAGCATCAGATAAGTTCGATCGCGCAGTTCTGAACCTGTCAGTTGATTATCTGCTATACTTCGAGCAATGCCTATTAATATCACAGTCTTCGTTTTAATACACCGAGTCATCGGTTGCCCACCCTGCACCTTTTACCGATCTGCTGGTTGGCATTAAATGCAGATTGGACAGCTGATGACTCAGTGTGATAAAACAAAATATGTTGCAGCAAGGTTATCTACTGTAGGTATCCTTCGATCGTGGGTCTGGGAACACCCTCCCTTACACAGCTTCAAGAAAACGTGAACTTGGCTAAGTTGTCTGTCGTCCGACGAAACAAGACTGTAGAAGTCCTGAAGAAGTTGCCTTACAGATTCCATCATATTGTCATTTTCATCCCCGTTATCTGTTTACAAAGTACAAATACTTTGCTCCTGGTCGTTTATGATTTGACTGATACTGAGTTCCATCTCTTGCCTGATTTCTACTCTGTTATTCAGGGCTGTTGATTTTCATAAGGATGATGTTTCGTTCCTCAGTTCGCGCTCTTTTTTTATTTTTCTTGTGGCCATTCCATATTATACATGTTAAACTGAAGAGACAATTTACGATCGGACACTCTTCCGCTAACTATATGTTCACAAATAATGTCTATGGGTTAATCACGACGGTTGGTTCATATAAATCAGACTGCTTCCACTGAGGTACGTGCACTCAACTTTAATTCCACCTAGCCTAATGAAGTTTTAAAAATGGCAAGCAACACGCTTCAAGTTTGCTTAACGAAGTTTCACCAAAGGGTGTCAGTTATTTTGTTCTTCTGTTAGCTTTTCCGGCTACAGTACATCCTACTTTTGTCTCCAACCAAGAAGCTCATGGTGTCCCACTGAATCAGGCATCGACTTCAAAACCGTTTCCCTCCGGATTCGCTCGCTAGACTGCCGGGATACATGCCCTTGACCGTCTGGAAGCCTCATTGCATGACAACTGATGAATTGGCGTTTGCAAAACATGTTATCCATCAAAAACGACTTACTGCGGATACATAACTGGAGTCTCAATTTCGATAACTAGAATACTGCTTACATGGTTGTAAGACAGTTAAACATCAGCGCAATCCACTAATTTATTTCCGTCTTTGATGGTGGTGTGAACTGGAATTAGAATCACGCAGACACGTTCACGTACTGAAGTGTGACCACAACGGTACCACAGCACCCTTTCGCTACGTAATAGATTGGTGAGAATTTCTGAAGGAACAATTGTTGTAAGGATAATTTTAGCTGTTTTCTTTAATCACTCTCAATTCGTTTAGTTATTTTGTTACCCAGTCCGTTTTCTCCTAACTTCACACAGTACGCACACAAGCATGGAATGCCTAGAAAACCTCCTATTTCCGGCCTTAACGTCTACATTCGGGAGAAACTTTGCGATTTGAAAGTGAGTTTTGTTAATTTATATGAGTGTCCGTGTGATCGATAGCAGTTTGTTCGAAGTGGAGATTTTTTTAAATGTCCATCCGCTTAACATCTTTCGATTCGGTGTCCAATAACGCATGTCCTATTTCATTATCTTCTGGTTTCACGTCCTGCGGGCATACTTCGGACATGTTCACCTGATAGTACATCACTGTCAGTTTTCAAACATCAGTCGGCTGACTCTACCCTCTGTTTAGTTAACCTCCCTTATATCTTAGTATCCAGTCATGCAGCACAGTAAGATTGACTGTTAATTTCAAAGACTACCTTATCGGTCTATTTTCAACTCGCTCATACTTGATTGCAGCGTTCTTAATGATCGACGGTTTAATCCTACTTGCAATGCATTGGTAGCTTATATTTTCAAGTTTATGAATATGTGGGTCATTCTTTTGAGTTAATTATGTATATTTACACTACACGGACTTAGAAGGAAACACTTCTGGGCTCTCTTTTTGATTTATATAGCTCCGGTTTGAATCTCAGCACAAGATTATCCCAAGTTGTCAGTAACGTCAAGGAATGTGTTAATGATTGTACGAATCTGAAATCAATAGGTCATAAATCGAGTGTAAGATCACAGAGAGCAGTACTATGCCCAAATTGCTAACACGGAGATCGAGGGCGACATTGGAATAGGATTGATGCAATCAGTCAATAGGATTGTCAAAAGGTAGGTGCTTAATTATTATAAGAATTATTAGACTATTTACCTATTGTTTTTTTTCTTTTTTTCTTGATTTTTTTTCTATTTTTAAAGGTTATAGATTATCTTCTTGATCCAGTGTTTTTTTTCATTATCTTATTGATAAGTAACGTTAGTTATCAGTCCTCATTTAATTTTTGTATTTATCTTGTAGTGCTTGCTTTCTTTCATTTTTTCTTTCATTAGTTTGACTGTTTGTCTATGTTCTTTACGTGCCAGGAGGTCAGAGCCATCTATTCTCTTTACAGCCTATTGAGCCTTCGTAATTCCGGGGGTTTCTGCGACCCACGGTTCCTGCGTATTTCCAAACCCTTGTGTAATTACCTCGACATTTTCCAGATCAATTTCATGACCTGTGTCTAATGTATAAGCAGTTGCTACAGGATCCCTAAGTGTTACGTGCTACTCAACTCGATTTTCCGATACTTTCTCAGTTTTCCGTCGATGCTCGATTATCCTAGTTTTATGTTCTGCAATGAGGGCTGGTGAATAGCCTTCGCACTTAGTCCTATACATGCAATTAGTAGCTCTCCTAATGAGTGGTACAGGATCCGTATGAAGCCCCCAAACTGAACGTACCGTCGTTCCTTGTTATAAAAAAAGCTCTGATACCCACTTCTGCCCGATACCCCCGGGTAAACGGATGAGCTAGCTCAACGCCACCGGGCGAGTCTCCAGGCTGCGGATTGTGGAACGGCCTTCCATGTGGAGGCCAACTGAGAAATTAGCGGGGTTCTTCCGACGAATAAGCAGTCGTAGACAGTGAGCAGTACTATTGCCAGAGCGTGGTAGAATCACGATTGGCAGCCGGGTTTCATATAAAATGCCATATAAGCTTTTTTACGGTACTACGACATGACGTATGTTACCCTGCCACTAAAGGGTTTCAGTTACCCAAACGGGAACACATGGGCTCCCGGACAGCATGCCGTCCATCTGGCGTACTGTCCGTATGGCGTAATTACATCTTCAGTCTCCGCCAACCATGAACAAACCCTGAGGTAAGCTTACGAATCATCTCGGTGATCACGTGTTTCCACGGGTACGCAAGATTTGCCGGGTACCTTGAATGCCTGGACCCCATTCGAAGGGAATATAAAGCAATTCGGACACCTTTTTGCGGCAACAGGAGGCGTGCCTCTCAGTCGATTTTGGACTCCCTGGCTGGACAAATCTACCATATCGGATCCGCCCTCGTTGGTGAGTTCGCGAACTGTTTTGCTGCTTCTGTCACAACCTCCTGTAGGGTGCATTAGGCATCCGGCACTCTATCCAAAGGGCGTGTAAATCGAACCACTACTGGTTACCGGCCGCCAGTGGACTTCGAACTCTGTGCTTTGCTTTGTTGCTTTGGGGGTTAGGTTTCTTTTGAACCAAAGGCTCCGAGTAGAGCCCCTCAAGCCAACTGAGAAATATTCTGTCCTCACAATTATAGACTTATAAACGTGTATTAATTATGAATTTTGTCTTGTCTTCGTATCACGACTTTTTGGCCAAGGTGTCGGCTGCCGACTTTGCTCCTCCGTCACATTTCCGCAGCATGCCAGTTTGTCTCGTTTCCCTGTCTTTTGTCAAACAACTCTACTTGGTGACTCCCAATCCCGTTTTTGCGTACACACCAGAGACTTATCTCATTTGCCGCTCGCGACGGAAGTCATAGCCAGAATGATAGTGTGCCAAATGCCAAGGTTCCTTTGCCTATAGGATACAAGCCCCTACTCGCCCTCCGAGCAACATTTAAGCTTACCACCTTTAACGTTCAAACACATGCAAATATGTCAACAGACAGCTCTTGCACGTACTTTTAAGACCCTCGCCATCTGTATCTCTTGGCTTGCTGAAACGAGGTTTCAGGATTCTGGCTCAGTACTACATCTCCAATTTCCGTCAGCGTCCTCATCATGCGCTTGTTTGGAGACTCTGCGGCTCAAACCACTGGCCAAGCCGGTGTTGGAATTGCTCCTAAGCGCATACGCAGAGAAGGCGCTGCTTGACTGGATTCCCGTCAACAGCCGCCTTTGCGCTGTCAGACTCGAGGTACGGTTAGAGCATCGAGAGGCGCTCATCACAAACGCCGTCTGTTTGTTGTTGCGGCATATGCTTCCACAGACTGTAGTCCAGACGCAGTCAAAGATTATTTTTATCATCAGCTCACTAATCTTCTACACACTCCGCGGTGCACGAACATTGTAGTACTGGCTACGCTCAAGTGAGCAGAGTAAGTACTGACGAGCGTGACTTAGGTAGCCCTCACTCTTACGGTACTCGTCGAACAGACAACGGTGAACGTTTGTTGCAGCTCTGTGCTGATAACGGTCTGTTTCTGGCAAGTACTAATTTTCGACGTTCTAGGCGTCAATGCGCCACCTGGCGACCTCCATCGCCGAGTCAATCGTGGACACAGATTGACCACATGGCCGTCAGCTATCGGTGGCGTGGCTGTTTCCAAGATTGCAAGTCAATCTGGAGCACCTGCGTGGATTCCGATCATGCACTGTTATGTGCCAAGTTCGCTTTGCGTTTTGGTGAGAGACCACCTCACTGTCAACCATAAATTGATGTATCTGTGCTAACAGGGTCAGGCGATTTACGCTTACTAGTGTGCGCTTGCCTGTAGACTAGGTTCCCACCCACCA
>LOND01005120.1:21876-32153 GCA_014220965.1 Paragonimus kellicotti
CGGGGTTCTAGCTGCCGATAAGCTTACTTCATTCATTCATCCATTCACAACGGCAGTAACATTCGTTTGGACTTCCTCTTTACTCGCTGCCTACTCCCCCTCTTTGTGAGTAGTATGCTTTATGACATAATTGTGCCCATGTGAAGGTCGCTTTGGCCGCCATCTTGAATTTGGACATTTTCTGCTTATGCTCGACCGCTGACGGTCGAAAACTCTCTCGGGACGTACCATTTCGAACAAACATTACCGAGCTGTTTGCGGTCGTTATCAGTTTGATTTGACCTCGGGGTGTTAAGTTCTAGTGGTACCCAGCTGACCTCTGAATAGAAAACGCAGAGCGGATTCTACAAATTTGTTCGAAGTCATGTCCCAGCAAACAGAAGACCTCTACCCGCCTGAACTCTCTCAGTATTCAACAGCCGGCACTGCATCTGCAAATTCCCCTGTGGGACAGCTGCACAGAGACAGAGAGTTGGAGGTAGAGCTGGTGAAACTTCGCATACAGGAAGTAGAAAAACGAATAGAACTCGAAAGAATGATACAACAGCGAACGACGATCGACAGGGACGAATACGAACGTAAATCTCTGGGTGATCTAAATAAATTACCCATTGAGACACCAGCCTTCACCCGAGCAACTGAACGTCAGACAGACTTACCTAGGCGAGAAATACAACGGTTTGCTGGCAACCCTAAGTCATACTGGTCCTTCACTAAAGCATTTGAATCAGGTGTCGAGAATAGGACGAATGATAACCAAGCCAGGCTGGACTACCTAATACAATATTGTGATGGACCTGCGAAGGCCTCGATTCAACATTGTACCATTCTCGAAGAGGATCGGGGCTATCTAGTCGCCAAGGAAATTCTTCGCAAACGGTTTGGACAAAACCACATGGTGGCAAAAGCACACATTGATGAACTTCTGGACGGTCCGCGTCTAACTGACAACGATTCTGCAGCATTAGTCCAGTTAGCTCAACAGATGACAGTGTGTGAAGTAACGCTCCGACAACTGAATTACGATTCCGACCTTAATTCAAGCAGGACGATTGAAACGATTGTTCGGAGGTTACCCCCGAATTGCACTTTAGATGGGCGGACGAGGTGACAATCATAAGGATGTGGACGGAAACATCATCGCCTACTGCACCCTGTCGTTGAAGAAGCATCCATCGTCACCAACCACCATGCAGTTGGATTTCATCAGCATGATACACCTCAACCATCTACAGATAGACCCCAGGTTGCTTTGGCTATTGTTCCTGTTACTTTACGTTATGGAGAGAATATCGTTCAAACTTGTGCGTTTCTAGACAACGGGTCAGGATTGCACCCTTATCGATGAGTCAATAGTCAACAAGCTTGGGATGCAAGGAAGCCAGAGACAACTCAAATTGTGCACGCTTAATAGAGAGACCATGTTTGAATCGGTAGCCGTCCAGTTCGATGTTGCTTCCACTGATTCTGAGGCGGTCATTCATATTGAGCAAGCGTGGTCAGTGAAGACGTTGCCTAAATTACGTACATTTCGTCCGAATACTCAGCAGTTATTGTCATGGCCGCATCTTACGGGATATATCGTTTGGCCCATATGACGATTGCAGAAGTGTTGGCCTTGTTTCCATCGTACCAAGGATGTTCAGGCGGCAGCTTCTGAAATGCAGACAGAACTGGGTAATGAAAGAAAGTCAGGTATCCGACGTATTCACGGGTGTATCGACAAACGACAAGCACTGGAGTATCGATGCACACTTACTTAACCGATGGTAATTGTGTTTCTGGACATGTTGACTGCTTTTGACTTAGAAAAAGGCTTGGTCACTTCAGGCGAAGGTGCATATAGACTGTATTCCACTCTCGTTTTCTCCCCCAGTTAGCCTGTATCAATCATACTGACGATGTGAGCAACGCGATAGTCCATCGGCATGTATTTGGAAAATTAGCACGTTCGTATCCTGACTGCTGATGTCATGAAAATGCGTTCTTCGTTGATCAGATCACGTACCCCATATGACGACGGTGCGCCTGTTGCACCATGCATTGTTCAGTGTGGTTGCCGATTGTCGAACTACACCACAAAAGCGGTCTGAGGATAGCGTCGCCAGTAGCTATGTAAGCCCTGAACGCACCGATAATCAAGCTTGATTGGTGCCGTCTGCCTGTCCTGGGAAGTCCGCGATCATCCATTCAATTAGTTATCTTTCAGCCGGACCAGTGTGTTGCAGTCACTGGCGAGCCTGTATATCTTTGATTTTTTGCCCTGGTTTTCTTCATACATTTGTACATATTTGTTATTTCATGGACCACTATCAAAACCAACGACACTCCGGCCCATGATGCGCACGACTACAGCTCAAAGCTGAATATGCTGTTAGTAATGATTCAGTTGTTTACGGTTAGCCAGTTTATTATCTTGTTATCTAACTCTTATTCCGTACTATGCTATATCGAAGTAATAAGACATGTGGTGTAAGTTTGCACCAATGAAAGTATGTTCTCATGCGTCACATGTAGAGCTTAATTCTGTCAATGTGTCCATGTCCAAACGGCAAGATTATTCGAGGTAACCGTGGCTTGAATTCCGTGGCCGTGCTTAATCGGTAATCGCCGTTGACAATGTTGCGAGCTTAAATGACATGGAACTGCGCTGATTAATGTACGGTTGTCACAAACTTTGTAACAGTTTGTTGCCGTGGATAATAATAACACTGAATACATGGAAAGCTTCATGCCGTTAGCATGCATTTGGAAAAACCATCTGCGCCCACTAGACATGTAATCCGTATGCCGAACAAACGTATGTCGCATCGCGTGCTGTCAAGTGCAACCATCGACAATCAGAAGACCTTGCAAGTTGACCTGGCGAGAACGTTATCACGTGTCATGAAAACCTTATCCATTTTACCAAGAAAACTTTGGCTTGAATGTTATCTCATTAAAAGTGACCTCATAATTGTTTTTTTTACTACATACCACTGGGTTCATTTATTAGCTATAGATTAGTGCTTCTCAAACTGGGCGATGCGAAGTCGTAAAGGTTTATGAATGGAAATTGGACAGTAGGGGAACGCTCTACCCCTCTGAAAATAGGGATTTTTCAACATTATTCCCAAATGTCTTGCCTGGTGTTGATAAGCGGATATGGTTGCACAGTGATCAATCGTCACATTGATCCCCGCACATTTACGTAGCTGTATATTGTTTTATAATAATTGATGTATGTCCATGTTCTCACCGTACTGTCCACCATATTAACACTAATGGAGGAGTGATGCCGTCATGTTTATGAAACTAGAAAGACGATAAGTTGAAAAGTTTTGCAGCTACCGTTCTAAGTGAATGCAGCCCACTCACTGGCATAGGATCGAAAGATGAGTTGCCGACCCCTCCCATAACTGTTTATTCTTTGCTGATTTATTTGGTTGGTTGAATGCAAACCAGCACAAGGCCGGAATGTACCAATCTCCGTGGGCAGGGTCGGGAATATTAACCCGATTCCCTTTCGCTACAGGGGGCTGCCTTGCAACAATACGAGCAGCAATCCTGACAATGTCAGGCACCCCGTCTCTGTACCGAGTTATCGGATCACTTAGGACCGCCTGACCCATGGCCAACTGCTGTTCCCATGGAACCCTTCTCCACCTCGGCCTTCAAGGTTCTCACTTGAATATTTGCTACTACCACCAAGATCTGCACCCGTGGCGGCTCCACTCAAGCTCACGCCCGAAGCTTCCCGCTCACCACGGCGACCCTCCTACTCGTTACCACCACTCCGTGCCTGAGTCGTGCGGCTTGCCCTCACACCACAGGCATATAACAGACTCAGCTTGCAGTACGCGTGGTAATATAGGTCCGATCGCTCCAGCGCCATCCATTTCAGGGCTTGGTTTGATCGGCACGCGTGCACCGGTTGTTAACAACACTCCTTAGCACGATTCCGACTTCCATGGCCACCGTCCTGCTGTCTAGACCAACCAACACCTTTTGTGGTATCTGATGAGCGTCGCGTTAGGCACCTTAACCGGACGTTTGGTTCATCCCACAGCGCCAGTTCTGCTTACCAAAAATGGCCCACTTGGCACTCACATTCAACGCCCAACTCCGCTCAAGCGAGTTCAGCTTCTCACCCATTTAAAGTTTGAGAATAGGTTGAGGACGTTTCGCCCCCAAGGCCTCTAATCATTCGCTTTACCGGATAAAACTGTTTATTTCTCCGAACGCCAGCTATCCTGAGGGAAACTTCGGAGGGAACCAGCTACTAGATGGTTCGATTAGTCTTTCGCCCCTATACTCACGTTTGACGATCGATTTGCACGTCAGAATCGCTGCGGTCCTCCACCAGAGTTTCCTCTGGCTTCAACCTGCGCAAGCATAGTTCACCATCTTTCGGGTCTCAACATGTACGCTCATGCTCCGCCCCGACGGTGCACTGGTCCGAAGATTATGTGTCTACGTCATGGGACGGGCCGGTGATGCGCCTGCCGCTCGTTGCTTGGTGGTACCATGCGTGAAAACGACAGGATCTCACCTCAGCCTGGACAAGCCGGGCCTTTACTTTCACTGCGCCTGTGGGTTTCGTTACGCCCAATGACTCGCGCACATGTTACTCTCCTTGGTCCGTGTTTCAAGACGGGTCAGGTGGATAGTCTACCACTACACCACAGACTGTTGGCCCTTAACGGCACCACATGCGCAACCGCCCACTGAACGAATCCGAGCCATCACCAGGCCTGCATTCACAAGCAACATGGCAACCAAACCCGAACACGCCAGCAGGACCGGCACGCACGCACGCACCACAAGCCGCCGTCTCCGACACACTGCACAGAACAATCGTGGTCAGCTAATTACACTCGAAAACCAAACGCCTGCAGTAAACCACAAGCTAGCCAACGAGCTACCTGCCTTCCCGGCCATACAAAGCCACAAGTGCTCTATAAGTCCGGTTTAACCACAGTAGTCAGACAGCAGTGCCGGTCGTGGTGAACACTCTGAGAAAGTGCACTGGCGAATTGGCCCGATAAACAAAGAGGCGCACAACACTTGATAAGTGTATCGCGCATCCCTACCCGAGGGCAGAGACCTGCTGCTACGCAGACCTCAATGTCCAACCAACTTGACCAAGCTCAAACCACACTCACCAGCTGAATCCTCAAAGCTTGCAGTTCAACTCCACCCGTTTACCTCTGAGCGGTTTCACGCACTGTTTACTCTCTCTTCAAAGTACTTTTCAACTTTCCCTCACGGTACTTGTTCGCTATCGGACTCGTGCAAGTATTTAGCCTTGGATGGAGTTTACCACCCACTTTGGGCTGCATTCACAAACAACCCGACTCCAAGGTCTACCCAGAGAGGCACTGGCCTGCCTGATCTCCACCCCCACGGGCCTTTCACCCTCTGTGGGCCATGTCCGTACCACCGTACTCATTGCTGGACTTAGGGTGGAGCAGCACCTCTATGGAACGACCTGAACACCACATTGCCTAGTGACCAAATGACCACAGGCTTCGGTGCTGGGCTTTTCCCTGTTCACTCGCCATTACTCCTGTCAGGCGTGATAGTTGTCCTATCGTAGTTTGTCTTTTGTTCCGCCGCTTAGTGATATGCTTAAGTTCAGCGGGTACTCACGTCTGATCCGAGGTCAGGAGAATGAGCCACATGGCACATACATAGATCATCGGATACACCACGCGCAGCATCAACCATAGATGACGACAGGACAGCGGAACGTGCATAAATTATTCACTGAGCCACGACTCCGCTGCCACATCCCCATCAAGGCTTTCAGCCACAACATGGGTACGCCCGGATTTGTTAGGGAAACGCCATAGATCTGGCACCCCACTGGCACAAAGCTAGATTGGGGAGATCACGCCAGCTGGCAAAACCCAAGCCGCGACTTTTGGGCGTCGCGATAGTTTATAAGCCGACCCTCGGACAGGCGTGGCCACAGGCTAACCCGTGGCCGCAATATGCGTTCAAGATGTCGATGTTCAAAGCAGTATGCAGTATGCAGTTCACATTAATTCACACAGTTGGCTGCGCTCTTCATCGACACACGAGCCGAGTGATCCACCGCACAGAGTTGTACTCACATCGAACATCCAGTCACCCAGACGAACGACGTATGGTTAACCAGTCAAGCCCGGGATAAGGCACCGCCAGGCGACTGTACATGCAGTCCAGTACGGAACCGGGTGCATGTCGGGCAATGGAACAAGCCAGACGGGCCAGCCTGAACCACTTGAACAGTGTAAAATGGCATAAATTGGAAACAAACAGGGCGGTGGCCGAGCCGTAGCTCAATATGCCTTACCACTCATTGAGCCTAGCACTGTCTATGAGGACAGCACAACCCGTCACTCCCGAGATGGACTGACCATCCGAAAATGGCAATCAAAAGAGCATCAGACGGATAGGCACCCTGCTGCAAGCATTTCTGTACGTAGGCACACGAGTGCGCCAGGCACAGTTGAATCGAATGGCAGAGGAGAGACGCTCCACCCGAGGCAGACGAGGCTGCATCCAACAAACCCGAAGGCTCATCGGAAAAGACCCACTGTACGTAGGCACACGAGTGCGCCAGGCACAGTTGAATCGAATGGCAGAGGAGAGACGCTCCACCCGAGGCAGACGAGGCTGCATCCAACAAACCCCGAAGGCTCATCGGAAAAGACCCAACTGTACGTAGGCACACGAGTGCGCCAGGCACAGTTGAATCGAATGGCAGAGGAGAGACGCTCCACCCGAGGCAGACGAGGCTGCATCCAACAAACCCGAAGGCTCATCGGAAAAGACCCAACTGTACGTAGGCACACGAGTGCGCCAGGCACAGTTGAATCGAATGGCAGAGGAGAGACGCTCCACCCGAGGCAGACGAGGCTGCATCCAACAAACCCGAAGGCTCATCGGAAAAGACCCAACTGTACGTAGGCACACGAGTGCGCCAGGCACAGTTGAATCGAATGGCAGAGGAGAGACGCTCCACCCGAGGCAGACGAGGCTGCATCCAAAACCCCGAAGGCTCATCGGAAAAGACCCAACTGTACGTAGGCTGTGCGATCTGACGAGTTGTGGGCTGTCTGCAGGTGTTGGGCACAGTTGAATCGAATGGCAGAGGAGAGACGCTCCACCCGAGGCAGACGAGGCTGCATCCAACAAACCCGAAGGCTCATCGGAAAAGACCCAACTGTACGTAGGCACACGAGTGCGCCAGGCACAGTTGAATCGAATGGCAGAGGAGAGACGCTCCACCCGAGGCAGACGAGGCTGCATTTAACGAGTATGACTACCCGTTGAGAACACTTGCCCATTTGCTCTTTGAGGCTTTTTGAATTTTGGGAATTCTGTAATGATCCTTCCGCAGGTTCACCTACGGAAACCTTGTTACGACTTTTACTTCCTCTAAATGATCAAGTTTGGTCGTCTTCTCAGCACCGGTCGAGCTGCCGAAACAACTACAATGGCGCCAATCCGAGGACCTTGCTAAACCATTCAATCGGTAGTAGCGACGGGCGGTGTGTACAAAGGGCAGGGACGTAATCAGCGCAAGCTTATGACTTGCACTTACCAGGAATTCCTCGTTCACGGGGAACAATTGCAAGCCCCGATCCCAGTCACGACGGTGATGACTCAGTTTGCCCAACCCTTTCGGGCCAGGTTCCCAGACTCGCTGAAACCGTCATTGTAGCGCACGTGCGGCCCCGGACATCTAAGGGCATCACAGACCTGTTATTGCTCATTTTCGTGCGACTGTCACGCCGCTTGTCCCTCTAAGAAGTAAACACCTGCGCAGCACCCGCCGGCGAACGGCACCACCACCCCCGAAGAGGCAGCGAGCACCGCCACCCGCACGGGCACAGAGGACAGGCATACTATTTAGCAGGCCAAAGTCTCGTTCGTTATCGGAATTAACCAGACAAATCGCTCCACCAACTAAGAACGGCCATGCACCACCAACCACCGAATCAAGAAAGAGCTTTCAATCTGTCAATCCTCACAGTGTCCGGGCCGGGTGAGTTTTCCCGTGTTGAGTCGAATTAAGCCGCAGGCTCCACTCCTGGTGGTGCCCTTCCGTCAATTCCTTTAAGTTTCAGCTTTGCAACCATACTTCCCCCGGAGCCCAAAGACTTTAAAGGTTTCCCGGGGACTGCCCGCGGGGACAATAAAAGAACCACCGCGGATCGTCAGTTGGCATCGTTTATGGTCAGAACTAGGACGGTATCTGATCGTCTTCGAACCTCTGACTTTCGCTCCAGATCAATGAAAACATCCTTGGCAAATGCTTTCGCTGTAGTTTGTCTGGCGGCGATCCAAGAATTTCACCTCTAACACCGCCATACAAATGCCCCCGTCTGTCCCTCTTAACCATTACTTCGGATCCGAAAACCAACAAAATAGAACCGAAGTCCTATTCCATTATTCCATGCAAGAATTTTCAGGCACAAGGGCCTGCTTTGAGCACTCAAATTTGTTCAAAGTAAACGTGCCGTCCGCCCCCGACACCCGTTTAAAGGCATCTGAAAGCATGCCGACAAACCCGAAGGCCTAGTCAGCACCTGCAAAACAGACACGGCAGAAAGACCACACAACCACGACACCGACCCACCAAACCCAGGGCCTTAACAGCCAACCGAGAAAGTGAGCGACGGCACGTAGCCATGCGACCCAGATCCAACTACGAGCTTTTTAACTGCAACAACTTTAATATACGCTTCTGGAGCTGGAGTTACCGCGGCTGCTGGCACCAGACTTGCCCTCCAGTTGATCCTCGTTAAAGGATTTAAATTGTACTCATTCGAATTACGGAGCCTCTGTTGAGTCCCGTATTCGTATTTTTCGTCACTACCTCCCCGTGCCGGGATTGGGTAATTTGCGTGCCTGCTGCCTTCCTTGGAAGTGGTAGCCGTTTCTCAGGCTCCCTCTCCGGAATCGAACCCTGATTCCCCGTTACCCGTTATCACCATGGTAGGCAGGTCACCTACCATCGTAAATTGATAGGGCAGACATTTGAAAGATCCGTCGCCGACACAAGGCCGACGCGATCAGTGAAGTTATCCAGAGTCATCACAGAGTATAACGGAAGCGGCCGAAGCCACAACCGGTTGGTTCTGTTCTAATAAATCCACCCGTTCCCTCGCGGGTCAGGGCATAGTGGCATGTATTAGCTCTAGAATTACTACAGTTATCCATGTAGTATGTACGATCTAAGGAACCATAGCTGATTTAATGAGCCATTCGCGGTTTCACCGTTTTGAGGTATGTACTTAGACATGCATGGCTTAATCTCTGAGACAAGCATATGACTACTGGCAGGATCAACCAGATTATTCACACTCAACTCACGTCTGAATGACGAGAAATCTCCGTGGTTTTCGGGCGCCATCCCCACATAGGCATTTGCCCCCAGTACATTTACTTATCTTGCAACAGTAATACTGAGAGCGACCACATGTAAAGAACAGACACCCGTGGCACAACCACATAGCCGCCCCGTAACTATGTGGACCACTGGCACCATTTTTATTGGCAGAACTAGTTCGCTCAGCCGTAGGCAGCCCATTGCTGCAAGGGATTAACCGTATAAACACAATCGAACCGGGCATCAGTACCACCCGTTCAACGCACAGGACAAGCCAGCCGGCTTAGCAACTTCAAAGGCAACGCGTCATGCCAGACGGGCATGACAGGCAATCTGCCTGCCCTTACCCAAAAGGCATGCACTTGCCCACATCAGAGCGAGTAATATAACCCTTTAACCCGTATCATGAGCGCGTCCACACCAACTTGGCCACAAAGGCCATGCAACATCAACAGCTGATGAACGACGACGCCAACTGTAGCCAGCATGCTCAGATGGGAATCGCTGTCCCTACCCGATGCATTGTATACCGGCCAAGGCAAGCGTAGATCTACCTTGACAACCACAGGCAAAGCAAATGCCACCGCGGGTTGCGCCCGACAGCATGTCATTGGGCGCGTGCAAATGGCGCAGCTTAGATTTACATTTCGCGATTGGGTGATCATACGTTTTTACCACGATCGCTCCGTACACGACAGTCCGTACTGTCTGAGGGACCACCAGGGTCACCTCCCTCGCTCACACAACAGCGCACTAGAGGACGGTCACTCTATGCCTGACACACGCCACAGACCATGAAGCATTTTACATGGCTGCCGTCAATTGCCTTCCATCGCGGGATTCATTTGAGAAACACTTGCCCAGTCAAGCCTGTTGACCATCATTGTCAACACCAGGTGTGTGCTATTTCACA
>LOND01005121.1:6747-31087 GCA_014220965.1 Paragonimus kellicotti
CATTTATAACAGCGACTTCAAGAAACAAATTATCCTTGAAGAATAAACAACACAAGTTATACAGCATAGATAAATATTTTCTCTCTCTATTCAGCTTGAATGATGAACGTGATCACCAGATTTTTCAAAAACTTGGCAGAATAACCGAGAAAATTGCTCGGATTGAGTTACTATAGGAAGCCACTTATCGTGTCCGAAAATGTGGGAAACATTATTGCAGTCGGCAACACATCTGATTTTCTACGTAGGTCACATGAAAAATTCACTTTACATATATATGAATATTCTGCTAATCGATCGCACCTACAGATCAGATCAACGGTACATGTTATAGCATACGTAAGCATATGCAAGTGGTCACCTAATATGATGATTTAGGTGCACGTGACTAAAATGTCTGTCACTTATACCTCCATCATGTACATTCTGACGTGTTCTATTACTTATATTTATGAGTAACCACCCCTTGTTCAAGCGAGCAGGAAAACCAACCAACAAGAGAGAAACACGTTGGTCATGCAGTTTGTAGTCCGTTTATCCCAAACCGGGACCAAATCAACTTGGGGCAGAAACAAATGGGTCATATCTACCTTGGTTGGAAGTAAGTTGCATATGGATTGGACACGCGTTATGCAGTTAACTTGACCATATACTAAAATACTATCGCTGATTATTATCACGCATACTCAATGTCCGATTTATTTTGATCAGAATATAGTTATATTTCGGACGATCAGCTTGTTTTCGATTGTGGATGCATTATAAACTAGCCATTCTCAGGTTGCAATTCTAACCTTTAGTTCGTTCTGGTCACTAACTGTGTTGAAGTAAGTCATAGGGAGCTCGGCATTTTCATCTCAATCTGGGAAACCCCATCTTTTGTCTGTGGTTTATGTTGCTTTGGCAACATAAGGAAGCTCAGCAGGGGGCAGTTACCTAACGATAACGAGAACGGAAAGCATTGCGTGTCATGTGAAGTCCCAGTATGTTGATTATATGCGGTTAAACTAGCGATGATACTTGCACCTGTTATTGCTGACCATTCGTCTTACGCTTGATAGACTGATGTGCGACAAATGTTTGAAGTAAAAGAATGGTAGCTTTGCCAAGAAACGTTTTCGTGTGAGAGAATTATTTATAATGGGTAGTTTGATAGAGTTATCACAAAGTAATGATCTGATTTTGAGAAATCTGGACTTTGGTTGAATTCATACCATCAACAAGGACAGCGTGCCAACACGTGACAATCGCTCTGGAAACTGAGTGATGGGGCCACGCCGGGAGTTTGAATCCTTCTTATTAAGCCTCGATCATCTACTACTGATTAGTGGTACGGCTTCATTGCTCATCAGCGACGTTGGTGGATTCTAGCGTAAACTGCTTGAGAGATCCTTCCAGCAAATTCGGTCATATAGATCATTCGGAGGATTTCATGCGATAGCGGATTGGATGAGCAGCTAAGTCCAAATGCGAAATTTCTGAGATCTTATCTTGGCATGGTAGCTAAGCTGAATGAGTGTTTGTCTCTTTCGGGCATACCTCCTCCGTTGTTGGTTTGAAATTAATCGAAGCCGAGACCACTTTTCGTTACCTCCATTTTCAGCTGTTCACCTCTAATTGTGCTGTACACAGAACTTGAGAGCTACACAATTCTGCAAGGTAGCCAGGGAATCGGTTGATCAAAGCTGAACAGCAGTCCCACTAGTTAACATATTTCGGGTTCATCATCGACTAGCAAGTGAGTCTCTTTTTTTAAAAAGGACGTTAGAATCAAATTTTATTGTCATCAAATCTTATTAGTAACTTCTATTTTTGCCACGACCAAAAGTTCAATTCCGGCTACATCCTCATGAAGTAACCGTGCTGATCACTGCATCACTGATATCTCATTATTCATGACAGGACTGTCACACATGAACGCCCGACCAATTTTGTTTGTGAGTAACGCTCAGGCACAAAACGACTGTTTAGTTTTCCTACTTGAAAGAGGTGCATTAGGAGGTCTAGTTGGATGCAAATTGAAAGCATCCCCTGTTTGCTTCACTGTATTTTGGTTGGAAATCACACTCTTTCGGAAAGACTTTATATAGTCAGTCATTTGGCAAAAGTGATCAGAGGAAACTGTGAAAATTACACTATAGCGTAATTAGGAATTACACTAACCTAAACAAAAGCATTTAGAAGGCTAGTGCCATCCGGGTTTTCATGTCTATGTACACTTCCTCTGAATGAGTACGTATTCGGAGGGTCGTGATCGACAGTTCATCACCTCTAAAATTCCGTTCAAAGAGAACACCTCTAGAGGAGGTAAAACGAAGGTCATCGTGAGTAGTTGATCGTACGGCAGAAGTTTGCTTATATCATAGAAATCAATATTTACTTCATTTTGACTTGTTGAAATCCATCAATTTTTAGCGTTTAGAATACATACTAGGAGATCAACAGTTCACATTCAATTTGAAGCGTTTACCGAATACACTGAAGTCAATGGACTGCACGGACGAACAAGAACTGATTACTTTAGGTTTTTCTGATTCGGTGCGTTTTGTCTCGTGATTACAGATAAAGCATGCTAATTTAACGCTGGAAGGAAATAGAATATCTGAAATTTATCTAACCATGAAGTAACAAATAAAATTAGGAAAAATCCACTAGGTGATAAAATGGATTTGTGTGCATTTTGTGAGCGGGAAATGAATAGTATTGCATTCCTTTCTCACTCAATAAACGTGGAGAGTGAACAACTACTCATAGTTGATCACTGCTGTTGCATTTCTACAGAGATTCCGATTAATCTTTTGCAAAAGGTAGCAGTACTGACGAACACTGATAAGAGCAGTAGTTGAGTAAGCTGCTGTAATCAGATGTGTGATTTTTAGTCTATATTAACAAACATTCCTTGTGACCTATTTAAAACATTCATACAGATGAATAATTGGCCAGACCAAATACACGAAACCGCGTGTAGTTTCTCGTATAACTCTAGTTGCAGAAGCTTGTAACCAATTTCAACATGTGGGTTTGTGTTGTGAAAAAATCTGTACGCTAAACCTTGGAAGTATCTTCTCTAGTATGTTGTTACTATTTTTCATCTATGGCTTTCGGGTTAATGAGCACTCTCGTTGCGTATCATTTCAAAGCAAGCCGTTCTTAATCACATAGTACATCCTTTCACAATTTCAGTTGCAACTGCGTGAGACAAACCGATCTGAAGATATCCCAGAAGAGCCTATGACGTATCGGCTTTCTGAGAAAATTGTTTTCCCACGTAAGGGTGGCTGGATCAGAAGTTCGATTCTGGGCGTGCTTTTTAGAACAAGAGTACCCATCAACGTATTCCGTTGGTACCTAGTATACACACAAAGGTTATAGCCTTTTGGAAGATTTTAAAACATTTCGATTCGTTATGTCTGGCGATACTCCATCAATGAGTTATGAACTGTTTGCAAGTTGATTCAACTTGGGTATACTGGAACTAAGTAGACTGACAAATCTGAGTTAGTACTAAAAGTTTATTGGTGGAACATTCAGCCTTCTACTGGATTCATCTTAGAAACAGAAGTCGCGTGCACCCACTAGGATGCATACAAACAGACAAACAAACACCTTGTATATAAAACTGTGGATATGTCTCCTGATTTTGACTAGTAGTTCTGCTCAGTGCGTGTGTTAAAAACGCGAATGTCCCAAAACCGTTCATCTATCCGAACGAACACCATTCGCCTTAATTACCCTCCGTGAATAAATTGCTATAAATGTAGTGTGTCACAACCACAAGAAGAATCCATAATCAGTCTAAGACAAATATGATGTGTTTTGAATCTGCTCCGTTGTTTTCTGTGCACAACCATCTTCAGAATAAAACCTCAGTGACGTAGAAATAGTTACACATTTGGTACAGACACAACTTATGTTATTCGGGTCTGTTCGAGCCTACCACCTTCAGCCCATAATTTCATGCTATGCTTTCGTGTAACTTACAACGGTCAGAACCAGATTGATAACGTCAGATCGAACACGCTTAACGGTTTCACATGCGACCAAATTGTGATGGCAAGCTGGTTGTATTTCGCCATTCAGTTGTTGTGAGAAAGATTCTGAACGATCTATCACCAATGTATGACAAACTGCGGAAATGTTTATTGTTGCAGATTGCAGTCCCTAGTCAACCTGGAAGTTGGGCTGTTTGTACGATTCCCCAGAAATCGATTGTATTGAGGGGTTGCTGTATAGTTTCAATTTTTGTATTCTGCATATTGCCGGGATGAAAACTCTGTACAAATTGACTACAATATTATACATGTGAAATATCAATCAAGAGAAGTGTAACGATGACACCTCAGACTAAACTACGAACTATTCATGTTCTATTCTATTGCAGACATTAACAACCACGACACCAAATCCCATGTGAACGTATCCAACATGTTGCTTCCCAACGATACCAAATATGGAGCTGCTCTTACATCATTTCCTGTTGAGTTCTTCTTACAGTGATTTTTTCTAGCTGTATTGTGACTGTTTGCCACCATATAGATTGAACATCACCCACAATTGATCGCAGCTGTCGCATTCCCATAGACTTTCCAGTCGGCCCCTTTCGAAAAGAAGCACTAGACTCGAGTTTCGCTCTCATTTGAGCTCGTCAGTAGTGCATATCCTTGCCACTGCCGGGACTAGAACTCCGGCCATTCATTCATGAGGCAACCGTGTTTACCACTGCGCCATTGACCTCACATTAGGCACGACCGAATTATCATATGTGAACGCTCAACCACTTTCGCTTGTGAGTAATGATCAGGTTGCCCGATCGCCTCGAGAGGAGACACAGTTACTGTCTGTTAACTCCAATCGATGACCCCTCGACTAGGACTTCTCTCCAAGTTGAAATCACAGAAATCATTGACTTGTCGAGCGGTATTTTGATTGTTGATGAGTAGTAGGGGATTTGGTTAATTTCAAGTTGAACATCACCCACAATTGATCGCAGCTGTCGCATTCCCATAGACTTTCCAGTCGGCCCCTTTCGAAAAGAAGCACTAGACTCGGCAGTGGCAAGGATATGCACTACTGACGAGCTCAAATGAGAGCGAAACTCGAGTCTAGTGCTTCTTTTCGAAAGGGGCCGACTGGAAAGTCTATGGGAATGCGACAGCTGCGATCAATTGTGGGTGATGTTCAACTTGAAATTAACCAAATCCCCTACTACTCATCAACGACCTGTTGAATCCCAACCCTACCAGTGACCTGTGTTGAAAAATACTTTGCGGATAATCTCAACAAGCCTTGGCAAATAATATTTTGAGAGTTTTGGAGAGGTTTGATGGCCAAGAAGATTTTGGTGGTTGATAGACAAGGTTGTGATAGATTTTGCTGGCCGAAACAAAGTTGACCCTTAGTGGCCGGGGTATTGATGATCATCGGTGACCGACTATGTACGCCTAATGATCAGCAACCACTAATATTTGTGTTATATTTATCCCTACTAGTCTTGACTATGTAGTATTCCGTAACATGATTCGTAAACAACGTCTGACAGTTCGAGATTGTATAAAACGTTTCCAGCTGATTATGGGAATTCTTGGGAATAGACGGACGTAGAATAGACTTTTTCTAGACATGTTGTGCTCGAAATCCTCTCGTGTTGTCTATAATGAGTTACTTATCCACACCATTAACCTCCATCTGATAAACATCATAAATGCAATTGATTTACAGGAATCGTCAGTGTCGTTGGAGATCACAAACAGATCGAACGTGGTAACAAAATTGTTGTGTATTCGAACAGATGGCATTCCAGTGTCTGTAACGGAGATAGGTTGAAACAATTTAAGCGTACTGTAACAAAAAGTCATTCAGTAGGACATGATCTTTATTGTCCAATTCGCTCGTTCTCACGCCACACGCACGCTTGCGTTGATTAACCAAAATTCCAGTCACAATACACTGGCGGTTTTCACTCACGCATTGTATGCACTTCAGTCGTTTTTGTGTGGCTGACACGTTCTATCAGGTTTTTTCCGTTTGCCATTCCCCGTCTGTCAGTCCGATCTCATCGAACGATAGATCATGCGGCTGTCCGCGTTGTCCGTAATTTGTCCGTTCTGGGCCTTGGGCATGTCTCATAAACGTGTTAAGATATTCCACAAAGTGTTGAAATAATCGCGCCTCCGATCTGGTCATCCATCCCATTTTGCCTGCCATGTCTCGTCCGTTGGTCCGATCTCGTTGAGCGATGGCTCGTCCGGTCGCCCGTGTTGTCCGCGATCCAATCGCTACGGGCTTCAGGGCATACCTTACTGCCGCATCAAGACATTCCACAGATTATTGGAATACTCTTATCTCCAATTTGGTCATCCACAACAGTGTGCTTCAAGAAAAAGCAAATCACATCTAACGGAGAAAAGGTTCTAACAGGCATCAAGTTATATGAGGGATTCGATGATGAGAAAATTATAGCACAATTATTTGCAATTATGTTGCAACTGAAGCAGCACTTTTCGTCAAGTGCATGTGAAGTACGGCTTTATTGGAAGTTTAAAGTTAGATCGGCTGAGCAACCATTCAGTGTGGCACTCAATTTGAAGACTATGTACTATAAACTGTCTTATGGGGAGGCACATCCAATTTTCATTTTCGGGATGCTTTTTCAAAGACAGCGGAAAACAGACGGAGGCAGGAGAATGTCTGAGAAATAGAGTTGACTGCCATGTAATTTTTCACAACTTACCGTGTTCATTCATGAGAATATCTGATCTAGCACTCTCCCGTCTAATTATTCAACTCTTTACATTTTACCACCCTTGTTTCTGACAGTGATTTTACCCACTTCTGTCGCTTTTTGCTTTCATGTATCAGTTTGGCTATTCTACAAGTGGTTAGTTGCCTCTTATTGCACTTTGCTTGCATCCTTCTTGTTGGATCACTACCCGATATAAATGGTTTTACTCACTTGACTACTCAAAATAAGTTTGTCTCGTATGAGTATCGTATTATGTGCTTATGTGCTTGTTCAACACCAGACTGTAAATCATTTCCCATAAACGATGCCATTTCGGCCCACTCTTGTTGCGATATTTGTGATATTTGGGTTATCGCTAAGCGATGCTGATTGTTTTTGTGCAAGTTCGAACAGTACTCTAGAGCGTTCTTCAGTCTGCTCAACACTTCTTGATGTCTGCCAATTTCGAGAAGCAAGCTATTCGTGACGGAAAATCAGTGACGGTCAAACAGGTTAAAGATGTTAATGGTTCCCTACCATGCCGTGGTTCCTGTGTTAGTGATAAGAATCTTGAGAGTATTCCAGTTGAGTCCACGTTCTCCTGAGATGAACTTCCTGAAAGCCAACAGAAAGAATAATCTGATTAACAGATGGTCATATTGAGAACGATGTCAGAGGTTAAAGAGCCAAGTTAGGCGCTATGCCATTTGAGAAGAATACCCAGTAAGATAACTTATATGAACGATCAAATTTGCGTGACAACACTAGAACAAATCGAGAGAGACCTACCTTTCTACCTTCAGCACATGGGGCTGGAGGCCTCGGATCAAGGTTTGTTATGGCCGCCAAGCCACCGTTTGACAAAGTGTTCGGAATCATCTTGCGTTCTGTGAGATTCTCATGCAGCAGTTGTGGTTAGATGGTCAATGGAAGCATGCGGAAGGTCTAGAGACAACGTATTCGTCTGAACTCAGTCGGCAAGTTAATAAATGAGGCACCTTGAGTCATGTAGTATTCTCTTTAACCAAGATCGGACAAACGGATCTTTACCTCTGGCATTCTATATTGTTGAATTACAGTTGTTGAACTAACGTCAATGTGATTGAAAACAGCTTGGCTGGAGAGATATCTGACTAGACCGATTGTGCTATTTGAATTTGATTACAAAATGGGGAGTACGATAACCTAACACATTTTTGGACACATTCTTACAAGTGAATTATTTAAGAAAACTTTGAGTTCACTTAGGTTTATGCGAGTGTTAGACGTAGAAGACAGCCGCATGTTAACTGCAGTAATTTTGGTTTCTGACGAACACATTTAACCGATAACTGCGGAGGACGCGAGAGCAGTGAGTTGTTTGTATACTCCATGCAGTCAAAAATGGGCAGTTTTATATTGAAACCCGAATGACGCAAAAGTCATTGCTGCTTCCGTTTACTTTCAACATTCCGCTTGTCAGCCAATAAGCTGCATCAGAACAGCTACTGTGTTAACCCCAGTATGGTGTGAATGAACAACAAATACACCTATTGACTGGTAAAAATATTATTTATCAGCAAATGCTACATAAATGTTTGCGTTGCGATGTGTAATCAATATTTGAATACGCCACCTTTTCCGTAAGCAATACAACATTGCCTCCCCTCGATACGGTTCTCGTTCAAGTTGCGTTTGTTTCTGGTAGTCATGATAACTAAAAGTTTTCTCATTTCGGTATGCCAGAAGTTGGAGCTGGTACGTCTAGAAACGTAGTGAGCTAGCTCGATAAGTATTAGGAATGAGAAAAGAAATGCCAGGCAGAGGCTGACAATCGTATATTACAATGTTGAGGCTGACCTTTCAGGAGAAATGGGAGAGCTGCATGAAATTGTATCAGCTTACAACTGGAGCATGCTAAGTAATAACTTCCTTCAGTCAATTTTCTATGCGATCTACAGGTCTGGTGATATAAAGTTCGGTCTCATACATGTAAATCATGGAATTAAAGTGGTCCTTTATCTCAGCTGTTTCTTGAGAAAGGCGCAAATTGTGGCAATTTGTTTTGTTTCATTTCTACTTTACACTAAGCAAACAGCAACAGTTTTTACCCATGGAGATATGTGGCAAAGAGAAACCTCAGAAGCGAGATATCGACAGAATTTCATGTCAACTGCACTACTGGTCATACACATGTAGTTTTGCTTCAAGCGATTTTGAAGATTAGTTCTCTCAATTTGCAGTGGTATCCATGGATTGGAATGCAATTCTGTGCCAATATAAGAACAAGACTGAACGTACATCATGGATTTGAGCCTGTCCCACTGAATGTGAACACAAATATACGCAGATAGATCAAACTACTTTGAGCGATAGAGTAATGAAGTGTATTATTACGAATTTACATGCATCGAATTCCGTCGACGCTAGAGAAGTATCCTCACCGTGAACACAACCCATCCCGTGAAGGTGTCCACTATGGATTAGAGGCACCTCATGTGGCAAATGTCCAGAATATACGCAATCAGTAATTTGTGTTGAGGTTAGCAGCTTGTTTCTGTGGAGACAGTTCGACACACAGTCAATCAGCTCAACTCGTTCTCAATCTCGTCCATGTTTGCTTTTTCACCCGAATGTATGTAATTATTTCAATCATGAAGCTAGTCACAAATATCTGCATAAATGTAGTTGTACACCAAGTGTTCCCTATTTGATTTGCATGATCAGTTGGGTTAGTCAAGGGGGCGGCAAAGAGAACCCGCCAGCATCGTCAAACTAGGATTCATATAAACGATGGATATCAAGAAATCAAAGTGGCAAACATGGTTTAATGATTTAACAGTTGGGTTAACAGATGTCTGCGCATGATTTGTCCATGGATGTCATGGTTGTAGTTAAGCAGGTTCCAAACTCACAGTGCCAATGGTGATTGATCAGTTTGGAGTCAAGGTAATTTCATCGTTCATCATGGAGGGTTCAGTGCGCGAACAAGTTTAGATTTTGGTAAAAAGCTCCAAGTTACTTAGCCAAATTGGAATTGCTTGAACTGGTGATCGTCAGTGCTATTTACATATTCAGGTGTATCACGGAAAATAATTTTTGCCTCATTGTACCTTACATTGCTAAACCTCTGAGAGGATCATGGACTGTGAGCCAGCTGGTTTTAAGAATGCAATGCCGGCTTTGATCGATTGATTGAGACTGCTTTAGTAAATCTTTAAGATCTTGGACTGGATTGACTTGACTTGATTCTGAAGGCATAAGCTGAGTCGATAACGTTATAAGCGATCTAGGGCATCGTCCTTTACAATTAACAGATACGTCCGTACATATGAATTATATCCTCTCATTTCGAAGCTCAAGCATCTCTCGGTTTTGCTTGTGTACCTGTCTGCCCGGTTACATATACGTTAATAAACACAATATGTGAAAGGACTAACAAGCTTATCACTTTTACCTAGTAAATAAGTATCAGAATGTTGAATCACTGTTATAATAATCAATTGTACACTGAGATAGGCACTACTGGAATGGGTCTTATGAGGATGACGCATGCTTGAGTTGTTAGTTTGAGGTGCAAAGGCCTTCCGAGGCTTGAACAGTAAATGGAAGTTCTGCTCTAAAAGATTCAAACGTAAGAACCGAGTTTGATTTCTCGGGGACTGGTGACAGTTGGGAAATAGGCTCAGATCATTCGAATATAGTTCTTGACATCCGTTCTCGTGGAGTTGTACCAAATTCTTCCCCTCATTGAGAACAGTTAGTACAGTCCGACGAATAGAGAATCCTTACATAACATTCAGTCTTGCAAAACAGGAGCCACTTGTCCTCAGTTCAATGGTTTAGATGTGAAAGTCACCCTGCAGCATCTCTCCCTCTGAGGCTCTGAGCTAGGTTTTACTAGTCTGGTTCAATATAGTCGTATTGCCATAGCCATCAACAACATAAGGCTGCAGGCAGCTTTATCCGGCACATCAGACCAATTCAAAATATCAGTCCACTCCAAGTTTATTTCAAGACAGAACACAATGTGATGATGCGCAATCACTCCTGAACCAGCTATGGTCCCACAGCATGTATGACAAAATCTTCCTGGCCAAATCAGGTGGGTATTACGTTAGAACGCTCTCCTTGGTTTCTGTGGGGGTTTCGCAGGGATCTGTGATTAGTCCCATCTCAAGTTACATTAAACAACTCTCGGACCTACTTACCTGCAATGATCTTCCATAAGCTAAATGTTTGGAGATCTAGGATATCCATCACCCCAAAGCCGTACACATATATCTTGACGATATCGAACGCCAGTTCGGAGATTGCAGCATGTCCGCAATCTCAATAAGTGTGTGCACATATTGTTCAAGGGGAGTCCCACAAAGAATGTCGTGACCCAGAGTGCACAGAATATGGTTGATGTGACAAACACTGATTCGAAGAATCATCTAACATTCTGCCTACCTTCATACTTGTCTTTCACTGATCAACGTGAGGTGGTTGCGACAGTGATATGCATCTCTTTAAAACGTCGAAACACAACTGACAACCGCATTTGAAGTTTGCTGAATTTCTGATTACTTAATATTCTTGTCAATGTGAGCACATCCTTACGCAGCACTTTGATTTGAATCTCTGTTACAGCTTGTATTTCATAATGTTGGCAGAAGTGCAAGCTAGTATCTTGCCCTATTGCGTGTGCGTTTATGTTTCGGTCCTCATACGATTATCTAAGTGGGAATCTCCAACCACGGCGAACATGTTTTCTCTCCACGTGCTCTGTACCAGATTATGTAGTTCAATTTCACTGGTCTACGATGCTCAGGATTGGAAAATCCGGAGGAAAGTTTAAGGGAATGCGGGAGTAGACAAGTATTCTTGTGCGCCACACGTTTGAAGGTGACCGATTGAACACGTTGGTGAGAACAAGTTGACAATGGTTTAATTTGTGTGTAATAGTTGCCCATACCTAGGTATTATAACAGCTGATCCACCAGTAGGAGTGAACAGCAAATAGGGTGTATGACTATTTGACCGACTAACTATATTTAACTAACAATCATTTTATACGTTGAAACACGTAAATAATATACGGAAATGCCTTACGCTATGAGCATTACAATGACAGGTGTCATTATCGCCTGCTATTAATTCACCAGAACGTTCGGACGAATTGGTCGTTGGTCCGCATTAGTGCTGATCATTGGGTGTTGTGTCAGTTCGGTAATTCATTTATTGCATGAGACATACCAACTTATATTCCATTCAACACACAGATGTATAGTGATTTATACGCAGTCACTGCAAGCTTTCTCAAAACTGCACCTCGTCATATTTCGGTGTGACGACACATTTGCAGTAGGCCTGAGCAGTGAGCACAATCTTGCTTGCTTCATGTGAATGCGGACAAAGCACCACGGGTTTATGACACATAACTGGTTCGGATTGTAAAACTGTGTCCTGCTTTTGGCCTCAGTGAAAAGCGACGTAAATTGTTAATCCAGACTAGAACTATGCCCAAAGTAAAGAACAAAAATGTCAAACGGTTCGACAGAAAGCAAAGGTAACCACCATCAAAGGTTCGCCATGCATATATCAGGTGAGGAAAACGGAGACAATAACGTTCGGTTAAGGTTAACAAAATATTGTATAATTTAGTAACGGTTTGAATGACACAACACATTCGAAATGTTCATTATCTCGGGAGTCGTACCGTATGCCACGTTACTGTGTCAAACTTGTAGTATAATATTGGCTCATTAGCATAATAAATCGGGTCTCAATGATAGACTCCTGGCTTCGAAAAGGAAGGTTTGGATTAAGGTTTTATACACTCGGGGCGAATCAGTTGACAAAAACATTTGTAGTTCACGAATTGTTTAGTAAAACAGTGATGATGATGAGGAACTCGGAAAATGTAATCATGTTTGTCTACTTAGTTTGTTCAATCAGGCAATCAAGACGACTTTGTTTTCCCATTCCCGTGCAATGATATGTACATACTGTTCGAATGCACTTCATAGTGATTTTCGATAAAAATGTAGAAAAAGTTAGTCTTCGTAGACTAACAGCAAGATTACATGTCTTGGAGAGAAAGGCATGTCCATTCTACTACGCATTCAAGGATCGAAGGAACATGGCTTTTAAGTGTCAGTTGTAACACATCGTTCATGAACAGACAGTCACTAACAGCCGTCATTTCTTCAGGCCTCATGAGTCAACACTACATTGGTTACGAATGCTCAACACTGTTCGGGAAACCAATGCCCAACACCCAGTCAGCCCTCAGCTGTACTTAAATGTTCTGAATTTACATTGTAAAAAATTTTGAAAACGTTCAAGTGAAGAAAAGCATGGTGTCGTAGATTGCTTGGAAATCCAGTAGTTCAACCATTGTTAAATCGAGAACTATACATTGAAAATTGACAAATTAGTGAAGAAAAGTAAAAGGCAGGAGGATCATTATCAAACATGGATGCACATTTTCCAGTTGCCTATTGAGATGACCATATACTGCATAAATATATTATTGCACAGAAAATTAGAAAAGGATTCCTTGGCTGATATCAGGCAAACTTTTGCGAACTTCTGTCTAGAATAGATTAACACAGACAGCAAAGTGGATCGTTACCGGAATTGCTTCTTGTATTTCATCTCTTGGTTTCAGATGCTGTATATTCATGCGATGCAAATGATGTGCAAATTTAGTGTTTTATCAGATGAGGGTTTACTAACTCATTATTGAGGCCACCTACAGAACACAAGTTTTCTCAGTCCGAAGCAATCACAATGTTTTCGACACAGTGGTGTCAAAGCGTACAAACTCAGACTACTTTGAGGACCACTAGATTTTCCCATCACCGGCAAAATGTAGCTTGGATTCTGCTAACGCTAAATAACGCCCTGCTTAACGGCACTTTTGGTTCCTAAAACTTGACTTCACACACATTTGCTAACATCATTGGAATCCCGACAAAAATGGAAACAGCTGTCTTTGGAAGAAGCAATAGAAACGGACCTCGATCTCATTAATCTTTGATATCACCCTAATTTTGCCAAAGTTCAAACTTCGGGCGTGTATCGTTTTCGACTGTTGCATTTGAGACTGAAAAGTTACACTTCCTAAGAGCAAGTTCTCATCGCAAAACGGTCTATTATAAGAATGGCCCAAAAATGCCTACCACAAGACGATATGGTCCCTCAGACTTTGTTACCTACACATGAAGTTAGAAAGATCAACGTCTGCCAGTTCGTTTCTCAATCTCCACTTTATGTAATACAACACATTTCACACTTGTTGGATAAATTCCACTATGTGATCATTACACTGGTAAGTTCGATTGTTGTCATATGCATTCTGGGCTACAGCTGGGAGTATATTGGTGACTAGGCTAACACCTTGGAGCTGAGGACGTCAGCTTATTGCGCATCAGCATGGCCACTCGATAGACACTGTTACATCATCTGGGTTACGTGTATGTTATAGATATTCGTTTCTAACATTACGCGTAGAAGGTGAGTAGAAAATAACCAGATATACGACTGAGTTTTGTTTTCTTCGATACGACAAAAGTTCTTACGTCGTGCACGAAAAGTAATCTCCCCAGATGAACACACAGCCACCGTCATGTACCCGTCAAATGCAGGTGTCTGTTAATATAAATCATATGAAGCAAATCTATTTTCGGTGAAGAGAACCGCCTTGTGACAATGATCATTCCAACTGCTATGATCTTCAAGCAACCTAGTCGGCTTTTCATTGTGGCATTTTCTCAGATTTTGCATTCAACTAGCATATTCATAAACAAATGGTGACGAACTCTTCGCAGTTCTGTGAATCAAAAACTCTGAAAGCTCCTGCATTAAATCTGTGCGATAATATGTAGAATAATGCATCTCGCCGATACCGCACGCAATATTGTTCTTCTGCCTCGAGATTCAGCTGTTCCTTCTCGCTGGTTGTTTTTACTGACTGTGGATTTCAAAAGTTCATTGTAGTCTATATTTTCAAATTTGTCGGAGTTTCACAATTAATGAAACGTATTGAGCACAAAACTTAACTCTGGCCTCAATTAAACTTGATCGGTTGCGCCCGCGTAGGCATTCAGTGTTTCAATTCGTTGATTTCCGTAACCAACTGACAACTGTGTTACTCACCAGTCATTCGTCGTTCTCTTGGTCTGAATACAACTTGACAGTTGGATTGTGACATACATGTTCATAGCTACTCCGGCCCACAAATGATAGACGATGAATGGAAAGTTACCATATTTACTGTTGAATTTCTCTTTCTTCGCCAAAACACCATTTCCGATAAATTGCACGAAAGCTACCATCTCAGGTGGTCACACAACCTGTTTGCTGGGGGTATCTGTCCGTCCAAAGCTCAGGAAATTAATTTTTCAGTAGGAAAAACCAACTTGTGGTAATGATATTTTCATTTACTATGATTTTCAAGCCAGCATGAATATCATTTGGTGGAGTCCATGTGACAGTGGATTGCGAGGGTAACTGAGTCCAAATGTGGAAACTTTTGAGCTCCTGGCGTGGCTTCGTAGCTCAGCTGATAGAGTGCTTGTCGCGTTCGGATCCAGCCGAACTCCATGTTTTTCGCAACTGGGTTCCATCTACATCATGCAGTCGGCTACACTACTTATAAGTAACACAGTCATCGTTTCGTTGATCCGTCCTGACTGCCTGTTCGGTCTGAATACAACATTAGCTAAATGTTGACATACATCTAGCCAAGACGTGAATGAATGTCGTCACACCAATTAATCGACAACTATTTTAAAACAGCTGATAGTATAGATAAACGATTCTTCGATTGGGTTTTAACGGTTAAGTTGATTTAAACTGGGCATCGCGCATTTGGTCACAGTTTTTGTATTCAGCGTAACTTTCAAATATAAGATTGTCAGCACTGGGATTAATGTTTGCTCTTGTTAGACCGCATCAGGAGCGCATATCCTTGTCACAGTTGCCTCGTGAACGCATAGGCTGTTAGGCACTAACAAGGACAAAATTTGAGTCTAATGTTTCGTTCTAAAAAGGTCTTGCTGGTTAGTCCAGCTGAATGAGAGTGCTACAAATATTAGTGAGTGGCCAGCGATCAAAATCGACCAAATCCCCTGTTACTCACCGGAACTAAAAGTTGTTGTTATTTTCTCTCATGTGTTGTTTTAGGAACTTGTTGAAGTCTCTTCCGAATACCTCATTATTTTTGTGGTGCAAACTAAGTAACTACTGAAACGGATGGAACGTAGGCATAGTATTATCCATGACATTATTATAACCGCATACAACAGACAGGAACTGACGCGCGCTAATAGTCCCACCAAGATGCAATGGAACGTATTTCTTGATAAACGCGCGATAATATCAATTGCTTTTATGTAATTCTCGTGCATCCGTCTGGTTCCGTTTATTGACTGAAAAGGAATTCGATTATGGATTGCTATAGCCTTCGATTCACCCGTCGGGTTGCAGCAAGCGTATTATCGGCTCGACTAACTTAGTCGGTTAGGTAGAAATACTTTGTACTGCAGTGCTCACAAATTTCCATTATTTCGTTTGAATTTTCCGAATTTTCACTACAGCCTTACTGAATATACGTGTTGCGACCTCATAAATACATAAATTGAACAATTCAGTGTAGTGCAGACGGGCTACGATCAACGGAAATCAATGACAGAACACATGGAGATCAAAGCATGTGTAGTACACACGACCGCCTGGTGTGGATTAATTATGTGAACGTTAGTCAAGTATAGCGTCAACTGCCTGATGCAGCTGAAAACATTGATCGGTAAGTGGAAGTACAAACACATCGGCAGTCTGGTTGATGATCTGTCTTCAGCTAAACTCTAGAGACGTCGACAGATATCAAGCATTGCTCAATCAGTCACGATCCCAAGCCAGGTCACGCAAATGTACGCTGGCCAAAAGTAAACTGTTCTTGAATTGATCACTCCACGTACACTAGCATGAATGAATCTCATTCACAGCGCTGAACATCTTCGCCGAGTATTTCAAAATGTCTAATGGCTGCCTACTACGTAACTAACAGATATGTCTCAAGTTGAACCCCGACTACTCATCAGTAACAGATATGTGCTTATTGGCAGTTTTAGCTTACTGACATGCACATTTATCTCCAGGATTTATCAGTTTGATATTAAAACGTTGTGCACGATCATCTTGCAAAGCCATTTGGAGACCGTTACAAAGAAGCCGCCATGTCGTCGACAACAGCTTGAAGATAGTCGTCAACCAAGATACGCAATTTCCTAGTTGAGGTGTACATTGTTGATTTGCATAGAATATACTGCTTTCAAGGAGTCCAAAAGCCTAGAACAGCTATCACAATTGGCGGTGTAAAGACGAAGATTTCAGCAAGCCGATAAATTATATCACCGCGCTGGTTTCGACCATTCACCGTTACCTTCCTAAACGTGCATTGTCGTAATGACACGTCAAATCTACGTGTCGGTGTCACGTGACGAGACGACAATTGCCCAGTAAATGTTTTTAAGGGTTAGGGTGATTTTGCTATGGCCCTCCTTGAAAAATGTTATCAGCATCTGGGTGTCTTGTGAACAATCCACTACACTGGAAATACCGTCTACAAACATTCAATACTGACTGATTTTTTAAAAATTACATTCAGCCTGTTATTAAAGCATGCTCATAAAGAGACCAGCAAGCACTGGACTAAACGGTAAACCCCTAGCAATTCCAATAGACTAGCGGTACAAATAACCGTTAAATGGAACTGGATACCGCTTGGGCATAACAACAGTCACTGTTAGAAGTCATTTGCTGACAGATGGATTTTATTGCTGATTAGTAGTAAGGAGTTTTGGTTTTCATACAGATTGAACATCACCCACAATTGATCGCAGCTGTCGCATTCCCATAGACTTTCCAGTCGGCCCCTTTCGAAAAGAAGCACTAGACTCGAGTTTCGCTCTCATTAGAGCTCGTCAGTAGTGCATATCCTTGCCACTGCCGGGACTAGAACTCCGGCCAAGCTTTCATGAGGTGAACAGTGAAGTTAACAGACAGTAACTGTGTCTCCTCTCGAGGCGATCGGGCAACCTGATCATTACTCACAAGCGAAAGTGGTTGAGCGTTCACATATGATAATTCGGTCGTGCCTAATGTGAGGTCAATGGCGCAGTGGTAAACACGGTTGCCTCATGAAAGCGTGGCCGGAGTTCTAGTCCCGGCAGTGGCAAGGATATGCACTACTGACGAGCTCTAATGAGAGCGAAACTCGAGTCTAGTGCTTCTTTTCGAAAGGGGCCGACTGGAAAGTCTATGGGAATGCGACAGCTGCGATCAATTGTGAGGTGATGTTTCATCTATAGGAAGATTGGTTTCAATTTATCCTCTGTTGTTATGAGAAAATTGTATGTTACTCTATTTCCTATAATGCAATTTTCAGTGAAGAACACTTCAGTTAAAATCACATTTGTCTATACCGAATTACTGTGGATCGGATTGTCCAGTCAGCATTACAGAATCCCAGTCGCTGGCCTAATTTCCCGAATCGCGCAATTTTTCATATGAGTGTTATTCCAGTTAGGCTACATGGATTGAATATATAAATGCCCAGTTCTGTAGGGAAAATTGCTCCTTACAATCCAAGTCACCAATAAACTGTGCATACGGAACTATCCGCAGACTGTTGCGAACCGTTGTCCTGGATATTAGCAGAAGGTATTTTGTCAACAGATAAATTTGCGCTTATATGCCAATATTTTGTCGCTAACTTGCGGTAAACTGTCATTCCTCTAAAACTCATTCCTGCCTTCTGTAGGAACCTTTCGCACACCACGAATGACTTCGGACCGGTAGATGGTTAACACTCTTCATCCACGTGCTACCTTTTGAAACAAGTCGAGGTAACATTATGGATACTTTTCGGCGTTCAGTTCACCACTTCATTTTACAGTTTGCATTTTAATGTACAAAGTTTGGATGTGAACATTTGGTTTTCAATTCATGATCAACTGTTGAAAATGTAACTTGTTTTTTAGTAGGCATAAATTACGAACCTATAGCACGTGAAATTTGCATATTGTGCAGTTTGTGAGACAAATGTTTTTCGGTCAGACAAGATTATTTCAAGTGGTACTATATTTTACAATGCAATCAAAATCGTATGTCAAGGTCATGATCTTGATATGTGTCAGATACAAAGTGCGAAGTCTGCTTCCTCAATCAGTTCAAAGAGTCTTATTGGTTTATTCACATAAAGTCAGACAGATAAAAGCGTGTGGAACTGGTGTCTTCATTTGATGGCCAAATTACATGCGGATACCATGACCGCCGTTCATGTTTTGGCCCTCTATCTGCTATTCGGTTTTTGTGAAACCGGTGAAGTGATGCTGCCAACACGTAGACTCAACCCGCGAAATGACAACTCATCGGATATTCAGTTTCTAAGAAGATTATTTGAAGAAAACAGTTTACACGGCCATATCTTTGTTACAACAATAAAGGCAAAGGGTGAGTTATAACTGAACCAAGCACAGGTTACCGGTTAACGTGTACATGCTCGTTTGAAGTAATCACCATATTTGTTCGAAAGGTATTTGTGAGATAAATAAAGTGTATCTGGGGACAGTTTTTCAGTTTACTAATGGTTGCATTTGCTTCTAGTTATTAAAGGCGTGATAACTGAAAGTTGCTCAAGATTATATTGTTCAGTCATTCTGTCTTCGGGTGGATCATGTTGTTCTGATGCCCATTGTGAGTGGCTAGTCGGAAGTAGAGGTGAATCACTTGGCTTCTACTGGGAGAAAAACCAGAGGATAGCTTTTTGAATGGAACTGGGTAGAGAAGACAGTAGGAAGAAGCAAGAGGTGGTTTTGTGCCCATATTCAAGAAGGACACTAAAAACACTAGTGCTGTTCTCATAATGTTGACAAACCAAACGCTGAAGTTCGCGACAAATTCTGTTTGGATGATTGAAAGTAATACTCTCTCTCAATTATTTACGAGCCGTTTTGATAATGCAAGAACTACGGGGGAGGCCCAATATATATTTGTTCACCATAATATATTCCACAAAATTGTGATAATATTTTACGAACCATTGCTCAGTTTTATTCTGAATCTAAACTACTTGTCGCATTTGTGTCCAACAGTTTATAACAGAAGCACACAAAGAATGCAATTCGATTTGCGAAAACTAGTGAGAAAATCTGAAATCCTACACGGAGTCAACGTTCACTTTTACTATCCTGGGTGTAAAAAAGTGCATTGCTCAAACGGGTCGTGGGAGGTCGAAGTACGTTTTTCATGATATATGTGAAGTTGGTCACAGTTTTAAGCTGATTTAAACAGGATACATATTAAGTCACTTATATCTTTCGGAGACATTCCGTTTAGACAACGTGGAAGAGAGTCTGGATTTGTTCTACGTCGCCGATGCGAGCACATTCAACTGGATAACAGAAAATGATGTTCCACCTTGACAACGCTTGGAGCTCATCTGTCCTACCTTGATGGAGATGTGTAGTATAATCATATTACAAACTGCGAACCTAGAGGTATGCTTAGCGTTCAACGTAAGGTTTTGGAAAATACAGCTTACGTATACATTCCAGTCCGCCGTGAATAGAATATAACTATAGTAATGTCTGACAATCTGACATATCATTTCAGTAGTGATGATTAGAGCCTGCTCAGGTTTCAGTTGAATCCGTTTTTCTCTCTTGGATAACTTGTCCCTCTAGCACCAGAAAAGAAAGTGATCTGATCGGTCAGCTCTTACGTGCATACAGTACCACCGTTCAGAATGTGAGTCATTCACAGAACACACATGTGACATCGAAATGTTGTCTATTTTTGTGTGTATTTATTATCCGGAGATAATCTCAATAGCGTTTCATCGTCTTTTCTGGAGGGTTGGTAAGGTCAAAGAGCAAGACACATTCATACCAACCAGATAGCATCGATGTGTACAATACATAAACCTAAGTCCGGCTGAACCATTGAAGACCACATAAATTGCATGTGATTTCGAATGCGCTCGCAACGATCATCAGTGTTTAATTGGCCGTGCACATTTGTATCGGTGATTGGATCTACTTCACGCAACCTCCTAGTGTTAAGTTTCCTCAGTACAGCAATATGCATTAACAATTCCGTTATCATAAAGTCTCTTGTAGTTTTCTTTGTTGGCAGTCGGGATATCTCATGTTCAGAGAACAAGCCAATCCTGTTTGCCAAACGTCGGTGTGTTCATAAGAATCCGAATGTCGGCTAAGAAATGTAATTTGCTACTTTTCTTTTAATACCAGTTTTCTCCTATCGCTGTTGGCCCTTTCCTGTTTAATGAATCGGAATATACTCTACTAGAAATGTCATGCCCTGATCAACTAACCTTACCCAGAAGTATTGACGTGCCAGCTAAACTGGTTTGTAACACTGAGTGTTGAACATTTACTGGGTGCGGTCGTTAGTCAGGTCACCTCCGTGAAATGAAAAACCGTGTTTAATTTGTTGGCGTTTGTTCGGAACACTTGAAATTCTAAGTTTAATGCGGTGTTCAACGGTTAGATCGTTGAAATATGTCCCGCTTGTCAATAGAAAGTCCTAAATTCGATTTTAGTTTAATCTACTGCGTGCAGTGGACAAGCCTGATGAATTTTGTGTGATTGTTAAACACAGAGAAGTGATTACTGTTTCTCCGGTGTTTAGTATTATTGCTGCCTATTCACTTAAGCCTTCCTGCTTTGTGTTTGTTGACTAGCATTCTATATTCACCTGCAGTTGATTATTTTAACAAGTTCATTTCCTGCTGACCGATGGTCTTTCTACAATGTTAGTCGATGAATACTTTGTGTCTGGCAAATTTATATTGTTGGTAAAGAAAGTTTTCATGCTCAGGAGTACTTTATAAATTTTATTCGTTCCAAACCGATCCTTTCTGATTTGACTGCTAATCCCATCAACTAGACGATCCAAATCATTGTTTTTGCAATGGTCTGTCCTAAGCAACTGAGCATATTATCTTAAATAGACAGGAACAATACAGCAGAGACTTATCCTGTTTTCCTAACCAATACACCTTCTGCTCACATAAAGTACACAATTACTCTTTCATGTCCCACTAATTGTCTATGGTTTCGATTTGTCAAAACAATCATCTCACTCATGTTGTACTGATGACCTTACTTACGGCGACTGTCTGTTACCTCTCGAAGTGTAGATCAGTCTGACTAGGCTATCATTTTGGTCTGTGGTTGTCTTTCAGATACGTCCTGTTAGATGTTCAGGGCAAGCCTTGGAGTTCCAACCAGGAACGAATGTCGATATGCAACATAGTTTTCGCTACACGTTCTATCAAGTTGGAAAATGATTACAAAAATATAACGTTACTCGTCGAAATGTTTGTTATTTTCTCTTTTTTGAAACGTTTCCTTTAAAATAGTTGCAGTTACGTCAGATCGGGCGAAGCAAATGCAGCGTGAGTGGACCAGATTATGTTCGGCTGTCGAAAGAAAAGATGGCAGGCTGTGAGTGTGGTTGGGCTGAATTCAACATTCCAGAGTCTGAGCGGATGTTGCAGAGCAAATGCTTTGCTGGGAACTTTAGTAAGTTACCCTTGAGTTCACAAAGTTTTCGATTTTTCAAGAATAAAAGCCTAAATGTTTCTGACGTCTTGGGAATCAATCAAGTGGAATACACGTGGAATACACGTTTCCGAAAAGCTTTCAGAAAATCATTACTCGAAATATTTCATATTTTGTTGATATCTCTTCACACTTTGTTAGGAAGTTCCATCTAAACACCATTGAGATGGACTAACTGTAGACACAATGAACATGTCGATTACCAAAATTATGTTCCAAGCAGATTACTTTGGCTGAACTGCCAATAATCTTTGATCGTTTTCAGTCTAACAGCGGTTCAACATAATAACTTATGAAAGTATTGTTGAACCCGTTTACTGTTAGCCAGCATACCGATTTGCGTTTCCGTAAGATAGGGTTTCAGTCAATTGCTGATGTTTTGTTGAAAGATTCACGCACTCATTGAAAAACTCACTTGAATTAGCGTTCCACCGTGTGGACTGGAACTGTTATTTAGCTTCTTCAGTTAGTATTTTCTTGAGGACCACAACGGATAGGACTATTAACAACAGTGGTAATCACGACTAGAGTGGTTCAGTAGTTAGATCGGTCATAACCGTCCAGACAAGTTGCACATCGCCATCCGCAATTGAGTTGAGGAAGAGGATTTTGCTCCAGATTATCGCCAAACTAATTTATGCGGTTTTTGTTGGTTTCAGCAAATACTGTATGACAAATGATGTACTCATGTACTTGACAGCAATATTCAGTCAGTTCGGATGACCACTGCTTTTTGTACATATATGTTCAACCGAACGACCAAAAATACTACAATATCGCCCGGCTGCAATTTCGGATTCTGTAATACTGTAAAGTAAATTTCTGGCGTCCTTTAATGCCGAATATGAGTAACTTATAAGTTGCGCGAAACAATGGCGAAAGTCGTCCTAACAGTGAACAACTTTGTATGCTGAGAATGACATTCGAAATTTGTCTGGATGCTGCCTTTTAAGGATTTCCTTATGTGATTACCACGTCTGATTCGCTGTCTTATAGAGAAGTGTCTGCTGTACGTATTCAAAGTCATCACTTTCTAGTTTTTAACTCATTTCCAATAGACTGTGAGGCCTACATCTTGCCTTCCTTCAGTTAGAAAGCAGGGCGTGGTTGTGGGGGAAACAATCCAGTAGTTTCAAACAATGTACCTCTGACGATGTGTCTCAATGTTCTCATTATGGGAGTGACATCATACGGATTAGGTGCCAGTCTACCAGCTTGTATCACACCTTGTTGTCTTATGTTGTGTAGAAAATGACTGGATTTACTGTGAGTAAATAAAGCATGAGTTGGCAAATTTTGTCAGATCAGTGTCTAATATACGATAAAATAACAATTGTAATGTCGTTTAAAGATGTGCGAATATTCGTCAAAGAGGATGATGGCAAGTGGAAACCAATGAGCTCAACCGTTCACGTCAAAAGTTTGGATGGAACAAGTTTTTGGCCATTTATAGCTGCATACCTGGAAGACAAAAACGGAACAACCTGGAATTTATTTGCCATTTGACCCGAAGTTTATCACACAACGTTATATGTAAGCTGTCGTCTGTCAATTTTAGTAACCGTATGCTCGCTGATTCGTTGTATGCGAAAGTCTGCCGTATGATTTTGAATAGAGATGCTTGGAGATTCTCGGCTAATTTAAGCCATTGGAAATGAGGCCCTCAGTTGCTTGCTGCTACTATAAAACATTTGCTGATTGGTTCTACCACAATGAATTCATAGCATACATCCGCTCAGTTCCTACAGTATCCATACTGTTCTTCCATACGCATTGCAACATGCTGTGCGTCGGTCAACACTGCAAATAGGATCAGAGAGTCCTTCCACAAATGTACGACGAATTTACGCCAATTTGAGCTGTTGTTACGGTTTGGTTAACTGACTTCATAGACGAAATTCTTACTTAGACGTACCCAACTCCAATCAAACTAAGACAACTAGCGATTCAAACAGTTTTGGAGTACACAGAAAAATTTGCCAATCCATTTCATGTTAAC
>LOND01005125.1:0-27703 GCA_014220965.1 Paragonimus kellicotti
AGGTATATCTGATAGCGTGTGTGAGGACATGTTCGAATTTCGTTTAATCTCATCCCTGCTTAGTGGCAAGTAATAATTGTTTGCGTTTTCCAAAGTAGAGGTATGTATTCATTGATGCTGCCTCAGGCAGTATATCTGCCTTGGATCTGTTAACATCCACTCGTCTCGTGTAAAACTCGGAATTTGCCGTTACTGTTGTTGTTACCCGCATGCTATATAAAATGTACTTTTTCACGTTTGTTCCTGACAAGACAAACGGAACGTTAACCTCTCAGGATATGCGTCTTCCTTCGTAACTTGGGGCCTGAATCGTGGGAATTCGATGTTTCAATCGTACCAACTACGTCACGGCCGACTGATTTACTGCTCATACAAAACACTCAGCCCAAAACATCCAGCGACTTATGGTCTCAGAAGATCCAACCAACTGTGCGAAATGGATTTTCAAGGACTTCACACCCATATTATCATCGGGGAATGAGCCACACTCAGTGACAAACAGTGCTCACAAGTAACTAAAAAAAGGCTAATTGTCAATACATGTTCATAACTTCTAGGAATAGATCATTTCTTACGGAATTTTGATCAGTGCAAATTTCTTCATCAGAGCAGAAAGAAGACATATTGCGATATGTTAACATTTCATTTACTCTCATCAGTCGCAAACGTAAAACATGCTAGTTATATACATCATATAGATAGGGACAAACAGGGACTAGACATGCCTACAAGCACACCATATGTTATGTAATCACGACATGGCAACCCGATAGGTTGCCTCAACCACTTTTGTGCACATAACGTCGGCTGGTAAGTTCGAATGAGCATCGCTTCGCAAAAAGCTAATAACTTGGGGTTTCGATTGCGCAACAATATTTTGAATGAGTTTAATGGGTCAACTTGGTGACCTGTTGTCATGATGTGTTTAGCAATCGATGACGTTGGATTTCGAGCCGTCAGTGCACCAAGTTGAGGCTGGTGCATCATCTGTTGTTTCAACCACTTCGGGATGTGTTCGGCGACTCGTTGTGATAGTTGTCGATCTGTTCTGCCTATGTAAACGTCACCGCAACTGCAGGTGAACTGGTACACGATATGGGAGACAGAACAATTTGACAAACTACTTTCGCGATTACGGAGAACTGGTCCTCTGGTGGTTTGAAATAAGCGCAACTGCGCAGCCGCATACGTTCGAGCAAGTGCAGACTTTAATTTGTGTTTTATGTCGTTGGCTAGGTGGTCACCTTTGAACGGCAAGAATAAGAAAACATCCTTCTTTTGAGCCGTCAGTATGGGCTCAGTGCTCTTCTTCACCGTATTATGTGCCTCAATGAATTTGTCGGGGTATCCATTTGCTAGTAAAGTTTGTCTCAGCAACTCCTGTTCTGTCTGCAGAGTATCCGGGGTGCAAATACGCCTGGCTCTATGAAACAGTGTCTTAACCAAACCCCGTTTGTATGCAATAGGAGTAAAGCTGGAAAACTGAAGATATTGACCACCCCATGTCGCTTTGCGGTGAACTGAGCGCTGTAACGTGCCATCCGCACGTCTAGTAATGAGTACATCCAAAAAAGGTAAACTATTGTTCGTTTCAACTTCGTGAGATAAAGATAGGTTGGGATGAATATTATTAAGAAAGTTGAAAAACAAGTCAAAATGAGTAACATCAGTAAAAATTAAAATATCATCAACGTATCGTTTGTACAATAACGATTCGGCTATATAATCCGGGACTTGCCACTCAATCATATAATTTGAACTTCATCCAAAATTTAACACAGCCTTCGCATTCAAGGATACTTTTCAGCCAATCCCTTTCAAAACACAACATCAGTAGATAATCAACGGGCCTATGGTCAACATTGCTGCTTCATGAAAACATGATAGTATTTCAGATTCCGGCAATGGAAGGAAAATAAACTACCGACGAGTTCTAATAGTAGCGGTACTCATGTATAGTCCTTTCTTAAAGAGTTGGAGGATCCACTATAATGCGAAGGCTACGATCTATTTTGGACGCTGTTCAATTTTTAACGGATGAAGTCCCACATATACTGTTTCTTACTTGATATGTCTGACAGTCATCGTTTGGTAAGCGTCCGAGTGTTGAATTTGCTTTTTTGCTTTATTTGCAAAACTCGCTTTGTAGAATTCGCAATTTCCATGTCTATTGCCGCCTGCAGTGCACAGTTGTACTTTATTATATCACAACTGTAGGCAGAGAGGAAAAATCTTGATTTTCGTTCTATTTTTGTCTGTTGAGACACATTAACTGAAACTTTCTTCCCTTAGTATTGTCTGACATTCTCAGAATCACTTAGAATTGTTTTAATGGGCTTTTCCTTGTCGACTGGTGGTCACGTCACGAGATGGTTGTTTGGTTGTTTCTTATCAAAATTTGTTTCTGCCAAATAATTTGTGTGTCTGGTTAATGCGCACTCAAGGCCAGAGAGTAGTTTTATAGCAGTTTTATAAGCTGTGGCCCATAAATTTTAATTATACCAATTGCCTGTAACGGCACATTTGGATTTGACTAGAATTTTCATTAACCCGACTACCACCAGGATACCCTGAAAAAGCTGGGTGACTTGAATCGGCTACTTGTAAAAAATCACCACCTGAGGTTGTGTGCCCCGTAAGGATCTTTAATACGCATTCAGGCCAGGCTAATTTCAACTAGGTTGGGTTTTTTATAGGCACGACTGAAATTTTATTGTTTACCAAGGGAATCTCTACATTTTATAACTTCACATTCTGTTATTTTCGTATGAAAATGATATGTAATGTTTTGCTGCCTAGAGGTTTTGTAATACATGCCTTTAAATACTTTTACTGATTACTATTGTAAGCACTATACTCACTGCCTGTTAAACAACGTTATGTTCCATGTGTGTAAAATCAATGTTTTCTTGTTCATTTGTTCTATTTAGTTGTATTATTCATAAACTGTTTGGCGGAATTCATCGACTAGGTGGGACAATTGCAAAACATCTCTGCTTTGGCTGAACTCGAATAAGCGACGTGAACATATTTACTTGGTATAGGAGTCGTCGATACAAACTCGGTGCTTTTCCATTCATATGTGCAAGCACTCTGCTGATTGTACTTTCTTCTAAACTTTATTTTATTCAATTGTTTGCTAGGCCGTAGCCGGGCGAACACATATGAATTGTGATTGTTGCATGATCCAATGTTGAACTGAGGGTGTCCGTTCATCTGTATAAACAACTTGGTTTACGAAGAATGATATTACGATAGGTTCTTCTCACTTCTAATCCCTGCTCCATTCAGACGACTGTTATCACCCATGTTCTTCAAGTAGGCTAAATTAGTATACCGTTCTTCATTCTGAAATAATGTGGAAATGTATGGTTTATTGTTTCCAAACCATGAGCTTCTATTTTTTGTTTATGTCAGTTTGAATCATGTATAAAGATTATGCATGAGCACTGTCGAAAAGAACGTTATTTTATCCCACCTTTAATCTCTAAACCTGTTAATCTAACTGAATTTGAGACAGTTTGTTCCTAAGTGATCATTCGATTTTTGAGTTAAATCAGTTAGCGTTGGCGTATCGGGTACTTCCATTTTCAAGAAAAGTTGCATAACTTCATTTGGTCCTCTTGAACCTGACTGTAAAACAATACCCGAGTTAACCACAATGAATGCTGGCTTCTATGAAATACCCCTCAGGGGTTACTCCAACTTTGGCTCCTTTTGAAATGTGAATTTGCCAGTTGCTTATACAAATGTCATTCGAAGTCATTCAGTTAGGTTTTGCGGCCAATGTCATGCAAAGTTTCGCGGCACTTACATGAGGATTGTAGTAATCCCTCACTAAACAAATAAAATGCATTGATCAAACTAACCCTCACTTGCGCTGGCCAGAGGTGTATTTCATGAATTCATCACGCACCGACTTCACAACTGCTGCATTTTGAAGAACTTTTAACTGAAGAGTAGTTTTTTTCACCGGTCACTAACAACGGCGGTTAGTTTGCCGTACGAAAGTTAGATGATTAGTTAAGCGTGTTGTGTTGAAGATACATTTGACTGTACCCAGACATTCCTATTCAAGTGGAGCAACTGAGGATTTTGCACTTACTTTAGTAGATGCTACGCCATCTCTCGCGTTTGCTGAGCTCAGCAAAGGTGGTGATAAGTTTTTGATGCAGCGCAAGAATGAACCCCATATGACGACGGGAGTAAGTCCAGTTATACCGTTCATGCTACGTGGTTTACGAATCAGCGTGCTTAGTCTGTAATCAGCTGAAGATTTTTCAATCGTGATAACAAACCTCAGCGTTCCAGTGGAATAGTACTGAGCAATCTTAATTTTCGTATATGCCGAATACTCTGGTTTTCTGCCACAGATATGTTGATGACAGTGTATAAAATTCACCTGACACTATTGGTATACGATGTGATGTAAAAATGTTGTTTTTGAGTCTGTATCCTATTTGAATTCACTTATTGAAGAAGCAACTGTGGCTGGGCCTGTGCAGGCAAGAACTTCTTAGCGTCTGAAGAATAAACAACGTCATCCTTACAACAATCCAGACATTCATCTGCGGCGGGTGTAGTGACTGTAACGCAGAACTGAGCATTGTGCTGCTTTTCTTTAACTGCATGAATAATTACCGTACAGCAGTTTCGCTGTATTAATTATCGTGCTAATTGTGTTGCATAAAAACTAGCTCTGGGTTTCATGTTAACACATTTGAAGTTATTATTGCTTGGTTCGGAGGACCACAACTTTAGACTGGAGTACGTAACATTCGAGCAGAACTAGGTGCAACATTTGCGGATTAAATTAGACCAGTGTTAAGCATGTCAGTTGCTTTATTGTAATGTTTAATCAAGACTGTATTGTTGAATTAAAAATACTTACTTTTCAACTGACCTGCATGTGCGATACGTAGTTGTGAATTCTTCCTTGCGGTACATCGGCTTCTGCTGTTTCATTTAATACCTCAATCCACAGTTGCTCCCTCTCGTTTAATTGTTTTAAAATGAAAATCAACGTCCTTTTGATAGGGTAATTTGAAACGTAATAAAATAATACCGCAACGGAGTGCTTTGAATCGTAACCACCAATTAACGTCAGCATGTTCGTCGTAGACAGGAAGTGTGACCAGCAACCACATTTGCTCAAAATACTTTGTAGCAAACCGCTTGTTCCATTTCATTACTGGAGAACGCTAATGACATGGTGGGTTATAGTCACTCCCTGTGCAGCTGATTTAGAACGTATACAACTTTGATTGACTAATTACTAATCAAGAGATGCGGCGGAGTTTGTTATTGTTGAACCTCCATCGGAAACAGCAACTGACTTGACTGATGTGACAGATGTGACACCATTTAGGAGTTGAAGCCAATAGCAGCCTAATTGTCAAAACCTTCGATGGGTCATTGACTCTAATGCAAAGAGGTCTTTAGACAGTAGGTTTCTACCTTCGCTGCCACTAATTTGCCCAGAATTAGCATAAGATCCCAGAACATCTTGGGCACTCCACGTCAATCTCCCATTTGGTACGTAACAACTCACTTCAGTGTTTCAGAGTAATGTGTTTAAATACCTGGTAACGTCCATTGCATGTGCCACTGTCTGACACTGCCTGTATGAGCTCTTTGGGTTGAACTGATAACTGTTCTTCGCACGAGGCAAGTACAGATCCTTCTTCAGAAATCCTCGACTGCAGATAACTGGAGAGGGCGCAGTTATACGTATATCTTCAGCAAATTCTTTACTTCCAGAAGTTGCCTTAAAAATTCCTCAGTACGCCGGGACGCATCGCAATGCTGTGTCAAAGTGGACCAGGTTTTGATTTTCTGTTTCATGAGATCATGGAAATGCAGCAAAAGACGTGCCAAATAAACAAGGTAGATAGATATTTGCATCTGCAGCTAAGGAGTAAACCAGGGTTGTTTCCAACGCTATGCTTTCCTCCATATTATAAAGCTCTTCTAAATGGTGTTAAAATATTCCGTGAGGACGTCATTGAAAATAAAATGAGTGAAGTGAATCAGCTATGTTTAAAAATCAACTTCTGAATTTGGGCTTCACGCACTGATCTCTAATTAGTACTTGTACCAGACGTATTTTTAACGTAGTGTTGCTCAACGTTATGTCTTACTGATTTGGGTTACCATTGCATATGTTGACAGCTATCAACTTTGAAAACGATATCGATTGAATAATATTCCAAAACATGCTGTTATTTCATGAACACCGGGAGCCGCTTTTATCATCCTTCTCTGTTTTGTGCACGCTCGGTCATTCCGGAGCATGAACTACTGCGGATGTTCACTTGCCTGAATACGGTTAACAACTCTGAAATCGATGCAATACAATAATGTGCTCCTGTGGATGATACTGAAATTTTAATTCTCTTCAGAAAATATATTACTCGTGAGTAGTGAATATTTATCAGTGATCTTTTTGACAATTTCTAACTCTCGTTCATCATTGTAGGTTTTTCGGTAGCCGTGACTGAATTCGCCAATTTCTCATAGCTCAAGCAATGTTTCACCTATGTCTTCCTCGTTGTTTATTATCTCCGAAGGATAACTATTATCATCCATTTCGTTGTTTACTTTATACTGATTTACATTCGTGTGTGAAGCAATAGAAACGAGGACGAATATTCTCCTGGGTATTATCCCAAAATTCATGCCTACAGCACAATTTTCAATTCACTCTGCGTGTGGACTTTCTCAAAATGGATATTACTGTCTTAGTGCGGTTGGTTGTAGTTTGATATTGTACAGCCCCACGTTTTCGAAATGAGAGGTTCGGAAAATATGAAATGATGTCCACTAATAGTCTACCCTTTATGGTCCACTGGGGGCCCACAATATTTTTGGGGCTCACGGTGGGACAAAAATGGTATGAAGTGACTCTTCAAAGAAACCGATACCAACGAAATGAGATTGAGTGTGAAAATTTTTCTCCGGTAGGAAAACGTTCGTACATATCAATTCATTGTCTTCCCCTCACTAACAGGATCCATTGTAACAATCGGTCTACTTTGATGACGCATATTAGCCTATGCAGCCCACCAACTCACCAAAAGACGTGCCCACATATATATTTATACATACTTTATAGGGAACACACGTATATCCATAAGCAAAGATACTGTTTATCGTAAGCATTGTAAATGTTCTTTCGTACAAGTTCTTCACCCAAATTGTTCTCGCCTCACAAAAAAGACAAAAGTCGAGCTTTCACTCATTGAAGTGTCATCTGGGTTTAACCGTAAAGTAACGGGTTAGTTAATCTTGCTTGGTCCAATATGCTCCCCAATATTGAGAGTATAACTGCAAATGTGAAAGAAACCACATGAGCAAGCAGTTGCTGAAACACAAATGAAAACGCAATATTTGAGGACATGTTGCTTGTAGTGAATCTCAATCATTGAAATAAAACGGAAATATGCTCAAAACTGTGTGTCACTACAAACAAATAACCACTTAATTGTATGGTAAGTACACGAGTGTATACGGTCTTACCTTTCATGATGATATCACCATGGTGGCCGTTTGATTTACTTGAATTGTCTTTAAGCTTGTTCAAGTAACATGTATTTCTAATATCAAAGGATATTTCGGATTCTTAATTTCCTCCTGAAAACGTGGGTTTTAGCAGTAGCTGGAGATTACTGCCGTTTTTCTCTCCTATTCATTCCAGCTAATTGTTGAGTTGTTTTTAGTTCTGGTTGACAATGTGTCAGTAAAATAATGTCGTCTGGTAGGCAGCGTTGAAAAAGATGTGCAGATGGATTCAGAATACCAAAACGAATCGGTAAAAGTTAAACACAGATAGCCAGGTGACTGTAGTAGAAAGAGTAAATATGACATTCGACGTTCAGTTTCTCCGTTAATGTATTATTTTTTACCGATAAAGTTTCGTCTTTTTCATCTGTCCTGTCAGTAGCTGAGGTTTGTTTTGAAAAACTTTCACAGTTTTGTGGTGTCATAGAAACACAGCATGGTAACTACCTGCAGTAGTTGAACTGGAATGACTGGAAGTAAGTCCAGATGGATTTTCCGGGTGACAAAAGAGCCGGCCGGACAGAACATTCTGACCATCTTTTAAGTATCCTCTGAACGCTCAGCTACGCTTCTCAAAATGTAACCACAAGTTACTCGTAAAGAGTTACGCTGTTTTGGATCTTTGATATGTTTATTTCAACCGGCGATCTAGACTGAATAAATCAAACATGTCACGTGATAATTTGTGACACACCATTTCCAATAAATATTTTTTGGTTTGGCGTGCTTTTAGGGTTGATTCGCTTGTGAACTGTTAACTAATGTTATTTCTGCCGAAATTTTGTCGGAATGGTTTAACATATTACGCAGAAAGCAACGATGGTTGCTAAATTTATTTATTTCTTGTGGAACAGACCATATTCGACATTAAAAATAATAGCCATTGCAGACAAATCTCGCAATAACCTATCAGCTTGCTTGACTGGGTAGGGTATTTGCAAGATGGTACTGCATTAGAAACAGAAACAATACAGTAAACAGTGTATCACTTCAACAAAAAAATAAACGCAATAGGCAAAGAACTTTTAGACGCCTTAGAACATGGGTCAAGGAAGTATATTCATCTGGTTGTGCATGTTGCAGAACATCACCTACCAACGCCTTTCTTAAGACCACTTTAAACAAGGGCTGTGTGGGCTATCGGTTATTCTCAAGACTTGTTAGTCTTTTATCGTAGCGGGCAATCCCATCAGCAACTGATCAGAAAGCTACGGTTGAGAAAACAGTAGGTCGTTTATTTTCAAATAAGTATGGGAGAAAAAAGGCATTTGGCTCTAACCAATTTTGGAGTCAATGATCTAAGCAGAACGGATGAGCAAGAACTCAGAAAATTAGTTGACTTGTTACTGTTGAATCGCCTTTCGGATGGGTAGTCTTGCACTTTTTGAATAATTGATTTCTGTTAAAAACCAAAGAATAATAACCAGGCAAACCGGTTAATGAGATGTTGTTTGGAACGGCCTACAATCTGTTGTGTGCATAGCCTTGCACACTTGAACGCCAAAGTGTCGGGTTTCGGTCTGCACCTGCAGTGGCATGCGGGTACATAAGCATACGTGCACAGCATGCATAGAGGAAAATATGAATGTTCACGTAGATTCTTCGAAAAGTTGCATTTGCCGCAGTCGCCACGTATAACTCTTAAAAAACTGACGTTTAGTGACCTCCGGAACCGTAGTCGGCGTTATTGACTTACTGGCGACCACTATATGATCATGTTCATAACTCTCCCGATGTTTTGAGCCTTAATTGCAAAATGCAAAATTTTATGCAACAGTGTTTCTCAATTTTCGACTTGCATCATGTCTGAACTTAGGTAGAGATATGGCAGAGAGTAAGGGAGTGTAAATAATGGAAGCCACTAAGTTATGTACACCAGTAAGAAATAAAACAGTGTATTCAACGCACACCATGGAATTCACACTCCAGCGATTATGGCTGACAACAGAATGAAATGTGGAATTAACAAGATATTACGGTTCATTGGCATCCAAGTACTTGGGACAATGTACCTTTCTACTGGCACAAATATTGATTGGAGTTATAGCAGTAACATCAGGGGTGACTGTTTTGGACTGTTCGACACGGGATCCTCACTGGGGATATTGGGATTTCAAGGATGGGATAACTTTGATATACCGTACAGTTGTCTAGAATTGAAGGATACAGCCGGGGTGTCGATCCTTTCTCGGCGAGTGTTCGTCGTGATTACTGTGAAAAGCACAGTAGCTTAGGTTGGAAAAAGACAGATGGCTGAAGTGCATTATCCATGAGCTACCAGACGAAACCGTTCGCTGTTAAATTGGGCATACTTATCATGATAAAAAGATAAGTTTTCGGCCCGACTACAAATGCTGAAGGTTGCCAAAACCACTTAAAACTGTCATAACGCTGTTGGATATCTATACTGCGAGTGGCGTCAATGTAATGAGTTCGTTGGAACCATGGAGCACATTCTTCGAAAAGGGTGATTACACTGGCACAATTCTAGATACAGCGGAAATTAAAATTAACTATCCTGAAGAAATGAAATATTTGTTAATTTGAGAATGGAATTTGATAGAATATGGCTGGGTTGCCCTCCTCAGGTAAAGATACTACATTGATATTACATTCTAAAAATTCCATGGTTGAAGGACCGAAACACGATAGAATCTGTTTATACTGACAACGTAGTTTCGAAATTGTCCCAAAACTTCGCGAACATGTAATCGGTGCTCTGTCAGTGATTCGCTAGCAATTAAACTCTTGTTTAAGTTGGCGTACGTAACGTACCTTCCGCGTAAGACATTGCCAATTAAAAGCCTGAACGCCTGCACGGCGCTATGTAGCCCAGAAGACATGGTGTGATTTGTGCAACCCGAACTGTTCGACTACCGGTATTTTAAGGACATACTCTAATGTCAATGGGATGTCACGGTATGTTCGGACAAAGTCCAAGATTGACAACACGGTTTGCCGGATAGACCCAAATCAAAATCCTAGATGTTGTATTGAACAGAGATCTCGAATAACTTGCTTTGTTCAAGACACATTATTCACCATATGGACTCCAATCATCAAAAGACTTTAAGGTACCATGTGTAGCGGATATGACCAATTGCTGTTTGAGGCAGGATAATACCCAATTGAAGCAAGTGGTCAAATTCAGTCCGCGCTACGGCATCAAGTCTGAGCATCGTACAAACGCGGGTGATTCAGTTGTGTGCAGTGTTATGCTAGATTGCGTACGTTACTGGTTCGGAAAAACCTGATGGTTGTAGGAGTTAAGAAAACTCCTTTAAAAATAAATGAAATTCGTTGGATTTCTCAGGACTTTTAACTGACTTTGGCATAGACTCCGTGAATGGCAGAGGAAGTAACATCGTCTGCTAGCTCGCGCCTTTTAACGTCAACCAAGTTTTCAAACTAGTCCAAGATATCTGCCCTAAAGATGGAGCTTTTAACTTCGCATAGAATGAATAACCTTCTAAAGTGTTCCCTAGGGTCAATGTCAAGGATGCGCAGTTTTTCATCGAAGGTTTTAATCCGGTTCTGTTTGGCAGCGATAAACACATAGCTCGCCGTTTCGGCGAAATGATCTAGTGGAAGAGGGATGATGCAAGTTCAGGTACTGGTGGCGATGAGAAGTGTGTTGCCGGAATAACCGACCTTCGGGTGAAATAGGCAACTTGGTAGTGGTTTGCTACCCACACTGATTAGTCCTAGAGTGTGATTATGGCCGGGAACGGGTGGAAAAGTTTCGCGATTCCTCATGCTTCGATACTTTTTCATCATAACCGTCGTGATATTGACACATTCTGGTACGTTTTCTTAACCGCGATCATGAGCTTTGAACATGCTAGGTTGCTGCGTTAGTTGGTCACTTGGGGTATTCGTTCGTCCAACAGCGCTTCTCAACGGTGTGTTCCTTGTGTGATTTAGTGTCTTCCCACAAGGTATACATTAGTTTAGCAGTGAAACTCTCCACAATGTTGTCTCTCACTTTCGCCAATTTCTCAGCGTATTTTTATCTGTGGAACTCGCTAAGAGTCAATACGTGTTTTCGGAAGGTTCATGTGACCGCAGTGGTCTTGCGATATAGTCATCCATCTTACGATAACCCAGAAGACTACGCATGTATTGTACTGGTTCAGATGACCTTCAGTCTTCTAGGTGAAGGAAATATTTTCGTATCCAACTGTCCTTTATGTGAAGTAACTGACGCACGCAGGACGTAGTTTGGGTTTTCCGAAAGAGAATATGTTCCAAGAGTTATTTAACCCCTGCCAGCATTTCATTAAGACGTTAGTGAACCAAATGAACAACTGCGTAGATTGCATGATGATGCGACTTTCCGCAGACGCTGCCTAAATTCGGTGAAATCACACCCCCTGAATCCTGGGGGAATATTCTAGCAGCCGCAAAGAAATGGTTTCGTGATTTTGCTGCTTAAATGGAATTTCTCCCTTTTGATGTAATGAAATAACAATTAAACGAAAAATACCGATAATGATTATTGCAAAAAATAAATAGTCGGACTCACCAATTTTGTAGTGGAAATGATAAACAGTCAAACTGGAGAGTCCTACTAGTCAGTAAAAACGGTCCAACACAACAGTGGACTAGATAAACAAACGATACCCGTACATGCTCGTAATGTGGCTCACCGATAGTTAAATCCATTTATTTAGCCGAACAAAATCTCCGAAGTAATCAACGTCTGCAATAATCATGAGAAAAGAAGTGTGCTGCTCGAGATGAGGTTGACTTCATCGTGAGACATAAAGTAGTAAGCGTGGGTGTCACACCATTAGTAATCGGCAAAGTGCATCTGATCAATCATGGAGTAACTGATGTACACCGAACTGAATAAAACTGTGAAATACAGCAACACGTTAGCTTGGTTAACTTACTACAGTATAACCGACCAACGCAAATTGAGATCAATGAGAACAAATGCATCCACGGTGATACAACGAAGGCGAAGTAAATAATAAACCGTATTTTAAAAAGGGACCGCTACGGAACACAAAACACAGCAGTATTTCCATTTGACAGTTGTCGGGATCCAGGCTGTCCTGAAAACATAATACTGCCAGGTTGGCGAAACCCCGAGGGGTATTGGTAGGAATCATTATCATTAATGAACGTGTAACGCAAAATTGTTTGTTAATCTGCCATAAGATCTTTGGGGACAGGCACCGACTTACAGCGGAAATGCAAATTAGTAAGGTGGGGTTAACATTATATATCCCATTTGGTACTAAAACAAAAGTGGTGAAGAGCGTATAGACCTCTAAACAATAAATCATTCATGTACTAACGCTTTTTGGATAACTACTTACGAACAGTTGAAACTCTGAGATAATGCGACTAGCGGCAATACTACCAATTTCAAAAGTGAACTAGAAATTTAATATTTCAGCTATTAGTATAGACACACCACCACCAGCAACACCAACAACAACAGAACAAACTTGATGACTCCACGTAGCTTACCTAAATGAAACCGTCATCAGACAGTATGTACTGCACAGACAAAAATATCCAGGTGACCTCAAATAAATTTCAGTTCAACCTCATTGAAGCAAGTTTTACGAGTTAATTCCAAATTTAGTATCTCGGTTAGTGATTCAGGCACATAAAATTGGACAGAAAGAACATGAAGAGAACCTCACGTGGCTGTTAACTATGCAACAATTACGTGCGACCGCAACTCGGGTGATCACTGAAAACCAAAGGAACTTGTACATAAGTCAGCCTATGGCAATACTAATTTTTCCAAGCACAAGTTACTTGTCTTAGTTAATATTACAGATACAACAACGGAATACTAAATCAAACAACAAAAACACCCCGTAAGGTTTTTAGCAGTTAATCACTCATGCGTAAACGCCTACCACATGACCATTTATAAACCACTGAAACTTGTACTTAATTCGACCTGAGGCAGTAAGACTAGTTTTCAAGAAGTACTAGCAGTTGCTTATATCGGTTAACGGTTTAGATATGATATAAATTTACCATAACGAACTCGAACAGGACTTCACGGAGTTCTCCTAAGTGTAGCAACCATCATGATGAACCAGCAATATCCAGCGGGACTTTCATAAAATGCAAACTATTGCAATCGTAATAACTGCAGATATAACGGCAAAACTAAACTAAACTGGACAAACTGGAGAGGAACTAATGCACGCATAATACAATGGAACCTTCATCAACTACTTTGCCCCGGATGATTACACAAAATCACAATATAAACTGTCTATGAGTCAATATGTTGCTACCGTATGCATGGGATATAAATATGGTGAACATGTGGATGTCACTGCATACTACATAAACGATTATTTACCCCAATGCAACGATAGATAAGTACTACTTTCCTTAGCTTCTGCGTTTCCTTTTTCATATAGAATGAAGTCGGTCAACTATTTCGCGGCTGACTTGCAACCGAGCAAACATTCACCACAGCATCAGAAGAGGTTAAGAAGGGTTCACGCGAACCGATGGTGCAGCTGACAACCAGCGAAGTGACGGGCAAGTGTTTCCACCTACTCGTGTTTGAACTGTGGTGTACGACTGCTGATCCATTTTAGTCCGTCTGTGAAAAAAACGCAACAGCTAAGGAAAGTTATTCTTATGTCGTCCTGCGAACCCCTTGACCGCGACCCTGTGGTCTAGTGGATGAGTGCCTCAACCGCAAACTGCAGCTTATTTGTGAGTCGTGGATGTTGCCGACGAGACACGAATAAATCGAAACAGCTACCCACCATCTCGCTGGTGATCACTGGGACCAACTGTTTGTATACTGAATCTTTACTTGTTTGAATTTCCTTGATAGGCACGCCAATCATGTGACTGTAACCACGCGACCCCCATATAATAATGTGTAACCATATATGTAATATATATGTGGCAACTACATGTGGCTGTCTGTTGAAAGCTTCACAGTAGCCTATATACGCACAACTTGCCGGCGTAACGTTCTATCACGGTGCACTGACGCCATCCCAATGGCACTTGGAGTATATCAGTACGTTGAAACAAAGTGCGTTTGAAGAAATAGTCAGAAATTAGCCGATCTACTATTTTATGATTGGTATGTGATATTTTATTGACGGGTATATATCCTAAATTAGCGAAAACGTTGAGCTGATAAGTTTAGGGTAGGGACACCAAAAATTATGGTTCCATAAGTTGACTTATGCTGGCTGAAAAATAACGCTAGGCTTAGCAAGATTAGTAAAAGAGCGACGCTTTAAATTTCATCGTGCCATTCACTTAGTGACCATCACTCCAACAAAATGATGAGAAGCGACAACGAATGGGCGGAAACTTTCGTTTATTATTGTGGAAACCCGTTAAGTTAATAATGATGTGCATGCCGTTAAACAAAGATGCAGGTAATGTTAATAAAAGGGCTATACAAAAATGCACAAAAATATTTTTTATAAAAGATAACCGTTAATTGCAAATACTACGCCTTTTGCCCATTAGGTAGGATTACCACCTGTGAAGTGCGCACCATCAACAGTCACGAGTAAAATAGGCACAACCACCCTCATAAACACTCGTGAACAGTATGATTTGTAAACCCGGCAGTGATAGAGGTTTCAAAAAATACTTCAGGCCTCGTCGATTGGGAACCATCCATTAACAAAACATTCTTGTCTAAAATCAAACCGCCTTAGCATTCAAGCACTCGCTGCAACTCACCATAAACAATCGGCCATTACTCATCTCAATCCTAAATTCCCAGGATTTGTTTTAACGATTGGAATTTGTTGTGCGATGAATACCAGAACAAAGTCCAAGCTACTAGCAAACAAGTTTACTCAAAATTTCAACTTCCTCAATTCCCAAGTGTTCCAACTCTGACCTATCTACGATGTTATTTTTTCTCTTACGTGGCATCACAACACTGTGGTTAAGACAAACAATTCCTAATGAGTAGTAGGGGATTTCAGTTTTTGTTTATACAAACTGAACAGTATTCATAACAGATCGCAGCTGTTGCACTCCCATAAACTTTCCACTCGGCCCGTTTTGAAAAGAAGAACTAGACGTCATGTTTGCTCTTGTTAGAGCTCGTCAGTAGTGCATATCTCTTGCCACGGCCGGGACTAGAACTCCGGCCACGCTTTCATGAGGCAACCGTGTTGACCACTGCGCCATTGACCTCACATTAGGCACGACTGAATCATCATATGTGAACACCAAGCAACATTCGCTCGTGAGCAATCTTCGGATTGCCCGATCGCCCCTAGTGAAGACACAGTAACTGTCTAGTTAATTCCAGTCGATTTCCCCACGACTATGACATTTCTCCTATTGGAAGTCACAGAAGTCAACTAGCTGGGCAAAATTCTGATTTGTACTGATAATTAAGAGAGTATTGCAAGGCTACTTCCTTGCTCTTTGATTCGTACGCCAAAAGTTTCCGCTGCTTCATGCTAACGTGAATCAGAAGTCGTAATGAGAAAACGGTGAATCTGCAAACAAACTTTATTTATTGATTTACTCACCGTTCACAAGCGGACTTCAACGCAACAGTTAAAGGCGCTAGGGAGTTGGACGTGAGAGAACCTTAAGCACAACCGCACGGCAGCCGCCAGAGAGGACGAATGTCGACGGAAACTCCAGTCGACCTTCAGAATTCAAACAAGCGTCGGACTGGTTGGGCGGCGTTCCAACAGCGATCGCTAAGACATTGTTATCCCAATGAATGACCTAGGTTCATTATACAACCACGAGTAAAGCTGCGATACTAACGCCAACACACTAACTTTGATGTTAGTGGTTTGCAGTAAATTTACATTCACAAGATAATGTGAACAGGCACGGTGGTACTGGTAAGGCAACTCTCACGTCGCAGGGAGTTTAGGATTTTGGGGACATCGAAAGTGATCTCACGTTATCAGCCCCCTGGAAGAGTGACCTATGCAGGATGACTTCTACCTATAAATTTTAATCCTAGGCAACAGCTGCTGTCTTGCTGGCCAGCCGCGCGCGAGCCACCCAACCTGAAAACGCCTCCTGAGGACGTGACAGGGGTGTGATTTCCTCATTGCGCAGGCACACAGTGCTACGACATTCAAAGTCGCACTCTTTGGGTCCGGCAACTGCTTTCTGCGTCGCGTTATATCTGGAAAAAAAGAAAGGTGAAGTACGTGAACATTAGGGAAGTAGGCAAATACACCACGTAACACATGTCCTGCGGCGTTTGATGAAATTTAGAGTCGTGTATAGGTTTGTTCTGTACAACATGGGACAGGGAGGTGTATCTGCGAAAAACCGCTAGTTTCTGATCCACACAAGCGTGACGTAAACATAATGAATTATCGACTTCATAATAAATGCGGAGTAGAAAGAGTAAACTACTCCAGATAACGCGCAGGAAAATGGACGCCTCTCCAAGCGGGCTGAAGGTTGATGACAGAGCTGTTTGTGAGTAGATGCTGAAGGCAAAGCCGGAGCTCACTCGGGATTTGGAGTCGCTGGGCACTGCTTGGTTGATGCTGTTGTTGGCATATCGAAGGATGAATTGTTGAAGACAGGTTTAAGGCAGTCGATCGAAAATATGTGAGGTTAACCAAAATTGTCAGTCCTATTAGTTTTCACAGACCGTTTGAATGACACGAAAAGGTCCTTTATACGGTTGCTGCAGCGGTTTCTTGACAGAGTCTGTTCGCAGAAATACGAACTCACAAGTGCTGAGTTCTTTGGAAACATAAAGCGAGGATTGTTACTTACGCATGGCACTCGCTTGTAGCGACCGCATGTACTTCACTAGTCGATCGGCGTATTTTTGAGCGTTGACAACAGTTTCGCTTGTCGGTTAAAATAAGCCAGCTGGAAGGCTAAGAGCATGACCATAGATTAGTGACGCTGGGATGGTCATCTTTGACGCAATTGCGAATACCAAGTAGAACTAGCGGTAAAGCTTCCGTCCAATCCGTCCGCTCGTGAGCACGTAATGAAGCTTTGAGCTGACGATGGAAACGCTCTACGAGTCCATTCGCTTGTGAGGTGACGTGTTGTGTTGTGTGTTCGGTGCGTGTTTAACAGCTTGATCAGTTGTGAACGCAACGCTAACTCAACTTGCGTCGACGGACAACCAGAACGTGCGATCCAATGCTCGCCAAATCACGAGCGACAGTCCTAACGATACGCGTATCCCTGGGTGTGACGGGTTGTGCGGCGCTTCGCAGTGAGGGAGGCACGATTAGTCCGGGGTCTCCCAACGTATTGTCACACATTGTAGTACCATCCGAAGATGTCAACAGCATTTTGACAATGCGTAGGTTGATGTATTCCAGATCATTCATGAACGTGCAGTTGGACTATTGCAATGCAGCTATATTGCGATGTGAAATCAGGTCGGTGGCTGTAGATACGCTGTGCATTCGTGATAAAGTATCCGCGGCGACGTTTGCGGCTCCGGAGACATGGCGGATGTCCGTAGAAAACTGGGCTATGTAGTCCAGCTGTCGAGTTTCTCGAGGTGAATATCTGTAAGAATAATTCTTCAAAGCGTACATAAGAAGTTCGAAGTCCATGAAAAACAGTGAAGTACGTGGCAGAAATAGCGCATAGCCATACACAGAGCCAAAAGCTCATGACCGAAAGTGCTGTGTCACATTTTAGTATTGCTGAGGCGTTGACAGACGAATGCAGTTGACTGCCATGCCCCAAGAATTGCTTGCTTCGGCATCGCAACTATGGTTTTGTCTCATGCATTCCCGGCGGGGCTGATGGGTACATCCGGTTTTTCGGTAGCGCAACATGATTGTAGAGGTAAGTGCCTCGTCTACGGTAGCGAAGGTCATAGTGACTTCGGGGGTTGGATGCAAAGCTCATTTATTTCCCCAAAGTAAGTCAGTCAGAGGCTGCATAAATGTGGCGCAGTTAAAAATAAGTTGTTGACTGGAGCGGCGGAGCTTGGGAATCGTGTCGGAAAGCAGACATGATCGAGAGTACTCGACCTTAAAGCCGAGTGATTCAATCCCTGCTACCGAGATGTTGTGGCCCAAACATTTAACGAGGTCTGGCAGACTTTGGACTTGACTGTGTCGATAGCGAGGCCGTATTGAGTTGGACGTTGGAATAACGTCTGCAGATGGGCGATATGGTCTTCTCGAGGAAAACTAGCCGCGAGAACATCATTTTGTGTACACACAGACGAAATCTAATCTTAGGGTGACTCCATTAATCAGATGTTGGAACGTCTGTGCAGCGTTACGGAGACCGAAAGGCATGCGCAAAATTCGAACAGACCAAATGGAGTGGTGATAGCTGTTTTGGGTATATCCTCCTGTGCTACCGGTATCTGGTAGTAGGCACACATAAGGTCGGTTCTTCTGCAAGTGGTTTCATCTACGAAACTAGTAGTTGGGTCGTGGACGTTCCGCACAAGGTATCCCTCTGAAGCAGTGGCACTTGTTCAATCCACGGTAGTCTCCACAAGGGCGCCAATCGCCTTCCGTCTTCTTTGGCACCATGTGCAGAGGAGATGCCCATGGGCTATCGGAAGGGCGAATTATACCCATGTCCAGCATATGTTGAAATTCCGCACGAGCAATGCGCAGTTTGTCAGGTGCCAGTCTTCGTGGTCACTAGAAGACTGGTGGGCCGTTTATTTTGATGTTATCTATCAAGTCCGCAACGACGACAGGTAGCTCGTCCGTGAATGCACGCAGTAGTGCTCGGTATCCTTCATCACCGCTTGGCTTCAGCAAGCAGCGGGCTGAGGACAGGTGTCAAGAAAATGGTCCCTATAATAAATTTACCCACTAGAAGATCTAGGAGCTTGTGATGGTATGCGCCGACAACTAATCCATCTCCAAGATGACATCTGGCGCGCCCACAATAATGAACATTCAACCGTAAGCATGCCACAAGCCTACATCCAGCTTGAGGGGGCGTGTACCGGAAGAGCGTATTGCGGCACCATGGACAACCTGGAGCTTGAAGTGTGTCAAACAAGGCGTATCCTCTTTTACAGGCGGCACGGCACTGACTTGGGCGCCGATTTCTACTGGAAAACACAACCTAGAACCCCCATTGGGTATTAAGGAATAGGCGGCCGAAAGAATGGCTGCCAGCAACAGTTGTCGCCATTACTTGCTGTCAGTCGCGTGTCTCGATTCGGTTAGCAAAGTGTACGGTTTAATGTTTTTCCGTGCATTGGTCCCGAATCCTTGGTGACACCAACAATATCCCGTTCTTGAACGCTACCTGGACTGACTACGAAATCAAGAAGCTTTGGTAGCTTTGTAGTGAGTAGGAGCGATCATGCTATACTACTCACACCACTGTAATTCAGTAGTGGAACCAGAGCATATATTTTGGCACCAGAATAATTGCAGGAAAAATACAGGAAGAATTATTGGAGTGCGGCATTGCATGAAATGACTCTTGGTACGTAAGGGAACGTAAAGGAACTGAGCGTTGACGTCTGTGGCAGCCGTGGCGGTCGGGGCCGAATACCGTATGCAAATTAGTGTTTTCGTTTGTTGTCTTGTTGAAACGCATAAGCCACGCGTTGCTGTCCCGAATAAACAATCCTTGTGCCATCCGCGTTTTGGCTCACAACACTAGAACTTTCAGACGAAGTTCCTTTATATGTGCTGCTAAATTGACGGTTATGTCTTCTGCATGTGCCTCCAACGGGTGCATTTTTTTGGAGAGTCGGTGCATCTTGCCAACTCATCCAGGGAACTCGTGGACATGAATGGAGAAATAATTGCCTGCACAAAATCGGGCAATCTCTGCATCCAAAGGTAGCGCATGAGTTTGTCATCAATCCTGTGATTTTGCCCCACCTGTCTCAACTGCCGAAGCAACTGAGATAGAGTAAATCTCACAGCTAAAGATGGCTGAGGATCTGCTTTAGTCGCCTTTCTTCTGAAACAACAATATTCGCTAAGAACGCGCTCTTCATTGTGTCGTAACAGTTGCTCTAACGTGGTTCAATCATTAAATCCCTGGTGCAATGTGCGAGTGATCTCGGCAGCACAGTAGGCAAGTATGTGGATTCTACAGTCTGGCTAGCGATGCGTACCAACTGAGAGTGCACCTGAAGCTGCGTCCCCGGCCGTCCGAAATATAATCGGGAACATGGAAACTCACAGTGTTTACCTTGGTATCTACATCAACAAGCTTCCATTTTTGGACTGAAACATCCGATTTCATTACCAAATATACACACAGAATCTTCAACAAATAAGTAATCAGAAAGTAGTGGAACGTGGACGAGCAATTTACTGTTAAGTATAAATATATGTAAACATACAGGTATGAAAAAATTGATATGGCGTATGAAGTAAATTGCAATAAATACCAGAAAGCAGCAATGCAGCTCAGGAACTGAAACTTTTCTGTCCTGTGTGGTTTATTTAAATTTAAGCAGTGGATTTGTGCGTTTAGGGTGTGATTTTATTGTTGATGTTGATTGTCACATTTGAGGTATGTAGCTGCCTTCTTTGCACAATTCCGTGCTTACCCAAAAGTACCCTAGAATCTTGTTTTGATTTCATCAGCCGTTACTTTTCTACTCGCTTCTGGAAGACGTGTCGATTGTAACAAGGACTATGGAGCGGATTCGACGCACATGATGGACATATGCATCTGTTTGGCCATCTATCATTAGGGGTTCCCCCAAGAGCAATCTTACGGATGACCGTGCATTCTGCACCTCCATCTTTAAGGACAGTGCTATTCTCGATCTCCAACTTTCGGCTGCCGATCCGCAGGTGACAGACTGACGGTGATACCAAGACGTCGTTATATATTTCCAAACGCAGCTGAGAAACACGCTGATCTTCTTACATAACTTGTTCACGTTTTCAAGTTTCTCTGACACCTTCCCTCCACACTGACAAAAGTTAGTCATAGTCTCACGATAAAGAGTTAACCATAGCAAGACTCCAGTAACTATCGACCCATCGCTCATACGTCCGTCTCCTCAAGAATGTTTTAGAGAATAAGAAAATGGTTGATTGTTGGGCTCTTAATTCCACAAAATCTTATGAATTCTTCGTGGTGCGTTTCCTCAGTCAATGCTCGTGTGTGACATGTAAATTGGAGTTTCTAACCCATGTCGCAACGTTTTCTGAAGTAAGTTATGTAATTATTATCAAACTTTTAGTTATTCAAGAGGCTTTTAAATGTGTGCTTCACGAGCACTTCCCGATCAAACTGGCAGCTTTTGCTGTACAAAATCCTTGTGGAACAGGTTTTCTTTTATCTTGAATGCCGTACGCAAACGGAGCTAGTTTCGCTCAACTGATTGGCTAATGCTGGCAATGGCGGTCACTTGAAAGGAAGAATTTTGAAGAAAATTTTGTTCACTTTCTGCTAACATATCACATATTTTGGTTCAATCTCTTATAGCTGTGCGTCGAGTTCGAAAGAGTAATAAATAATCAATTCTTCATGAGAACTGAGATTGTAGGTTAGTGCGTATTGAAAGTGGGAATGAAGCATTCAGAAACATTGCGGAAGTGGCATCACAATTCTATACTACTGCTGCATAAAGATTCATATAGCCCTTTCAGTTTGCCAATGGGATTTTTGATTTTCCAGTCTCCGCTAATAAACATAATCTTCGTTTTGAATGTCTTGTATTAACGCCCGTTCTACTTGGCTTATACATAATGTCAGTGTCCACTAGTGTAATCAACTGGGTGTTGGCTTAACATCTGAGGTGCATAATTTTCTCTATCTCCCGTGAATACAAATGTATTCCAACTGGGAGCAAATGATGAAGCCTCGAAAAATTAATCGGCCAACAGAAACGGGACAACTGGAGGCTCACTCTCCCCAAGTGGCTCACGGCCTTCGAGAGAAAGCGTGCACGCAAATTTTAGAAAGCTAGAAGGTGCAAAAAGTAGTGAAAATTACGGAACATATAATGTCTTACGAACGCTACATGTGGATGGATTTATTTTTCCCTGGCATTGGGCTATTTAGTCGTGTTCACGCTGGACGGTATATATATATATATATATATATATATATATATATATATGCATCGGCTGCACTTTCAACAGCGACATCACTTACGCGTAATCGGCTAGGGCAGTGCCAACACTTGTGGAATGAGAAAAGTAAAAAGTGTTTGATGGCTACTGCCGTTCCTCGGATGGTCTTGCAGACACTCAAAACCATCGTGAGAGCTGTGGTGCACAGGACACTTACAAACGTTAAATGTTTATACTCTAGGCTTATTTGACGCCTTCTTCCGGTATATCCTGTAGTATAATTTGTCAGCCGACTAGTGCAACCGGAGCCGACATCGGACGATTGTTACACGCTACATAATGCGTGTACCGATATGACTGTCTGAATATGTGAGAATTAAATAATGTAATAGCTACTTATTCGTGCCACATCAATCAATTTATATTTTGGTGTAGCAAATGGTAGAGATTCTTACGTGGGCAGTAACTTGTGATAAACGCTCGTGTTGTGACTGACAGCTCATCACACACATTATGTCCATCCACGGACCATTTTCTACTCACAACAGCAACCGAGTTACCTTCAATGAGTTTAACTGTGAAGAACCACAACCGTTTTTAGTAGTCAGAAGCACGATAAAATGGAGTACTTCTACGCCCATTTACTCATAACGGGAATTATACGTAAGATGTGAGATAGGGTGATATGAATCATGAACACGCGGAAACTTCAAAAAAATTATCGTATTTATAGGGATTCAACATTCCTTGGAGAACAACTGGCCCTATGCAACATAAAAACTGAAGGGATTCAGTGTCTTCCAATCGTCAGTGGTTGAAAACCTCGAGCAAAGTCACACTAGAAGGCACGTTGTAAGTTAGAAACGTCGTCTGATATCAACGTGATACTGTTCACTCCCAGACGGAGGTTGCCGGCGACCGGCCTATACAGCCAAAAATTCAACGACCGTTTCATTACTACAAAGCATACCAGGTGCATATAGTCAGGTTAAAATGTTGGTCGTGAAAACAGGAATATCACAGAATGGGATCTCTATAATATGGTGAGCCCTGTTGCTCTGACGAAGGAATCTTTCATGTGTTCTAAGTAGAAAATGAAAGGATGGCAAGGTGAACTGATGTGCAAACGGACTCCTTCCAGTGTGCAGCTATCAGAGACAGGGCAAAGATCAAAACCAAGTCTTAAAGCTTTCTTCCAGAGGATACCAATAATGCCACAGCCGTTTGCTAGCTCGCAGTGACAAGCCTAATAATTGTCACTGGAACATGTAAAAACCGCGCCGCTGCCCCTAAAATAAATGAGAATTTCCACCGTTTCTTCACGCTTACTGCCACTGTGTGCATTGTATTGTTTATTTTTAGGATCACGTTGTGCACAGAATCGTCCGAATCTAGTTAATTACCCCTGTAACAGGGTGGCCGGATGTTTTGGCTCCATTTACCCGTTACACTCGTAAACCGACTCTGTGCAGCGTAGAAACACCAGGGGACGAGGTTTTTCTGAAGTAAACGTTTCAGCGACAGTGCTGTGAAGGGTGCCAATTAAAATAGGCATAAGCCAAAGATCATCTTAGATGTTCACACGACTTACACAACCGAAAAACAGGATGACGCCAACAAAATGATAGGACGCTGCGTCACATCTACATGACCATGCGTAGAAACAAAACGACCGAACAATTTACAACGTACCTCACACAGCCCAACAGCGCGACCTTCACAAAATGTCATGACTTACGACTGCGTTGAAACGATTATCACAAAATTTTGTGAAATGATAGATTTTTAAAGGTGAAATTCACTGACGTCCTAAGGTCATAATTAGATTTCGAAATGTCCAGTTTTAAAATTTTACCCACTGCCCACCCAAACCCATACGCTGCCGTCACTTGATGGATAGCAGTGTACTACATGACGTTGACCAATGAGATGGTTTTTACGCCACATGTTTACGGTTATTTAGACTGTTCGTCAAAAACTTAGTCTTTACCAAGTTAACTCTAGGACCGGTGAGTGGAGAGCAAACTGGGCTTTTGTGTCATCTAACTGTTGATGCTGGCAGGGACAACTAGTAGACAAAAGCTTCCGGGAGATCCAGTAGACTAGAAGACTAAACACTTCTGACAATAAGGCAGCTGTCGACAATAAAGTGCTCACTGATAATTTTGACACAGAAATGCACACTTCCGTGTATGTCGCGCGGCTGCCGAGTCTGTAGAAAAATTCTTTCTAGACGCTTGTGATGCCCAAATTTTCTATTTGGCTCCTTCTACAAATTAACCCTACTTACTCACCCGTACATATTGTTTTACTCGTTTGGAGGTCACTGTGTAATTTATTTGCTTTTATTTGGCGTGCTTCACCGGAGGTGAATCTTTGTTGTTCTATCTGCATTACTAACGGGACTTGTAACTTTCTATATTCATTTTGTAATGTTCACCCAACTTTAGGTAATCGATTTTTGACTTACGGCACATTTTATTGTTCATACTGACTGGTAAGATTGGGGTATGCAACAGGGTGTTTTTACACACTTCATTGCTTGTTCTGAGTTTGGTGGTAATTATATTTTTTCGAGGTACTTGGGAACGGTTTAGCTGTAACACCGTGATGATATGGTTCTAACATGAAACCCTCAATCCGGCGTGATGTTTTCCAATATTCTGTTTTAGTTTTATTAGCCTCGATTCGCCATAATTTTGGATTCACCACCTTACAATGACAGGTTTGAGAGCGTATAAACACACAATATTTCAAATATCCCTAAGAATGTTTTGCCAGTTTCACAATGAAAATCATTAAAACGAATAGAAATCTCCAAATGGGCTGAAAAAACGCTGAAGTGTGGGTGAGTGAATAGCGTCTGGACACGTTGGTGGAATCTTTGCACATTGTAATATTCCGCGAGTAAAAGACTCACATAATCGACACGAGGGACGGAACACACGTGCTGAAAGGGACAACCATAGAACTAACCACAATGTTGGTGAGTTGGAAGCTGTGTTTACGATCACCCGACTGAGGAAGCAAGTCTGTAGGAAGAGTATATTTAGCCATGTGTGCAAGCAATTCCACGACAACGTAAAATGTTACCATATACGGGTCATCGGAGCGTATATTTTGCCGTTCTTCATTGACATCCTCCACCGATTTTTTCTCAGCCTTCTACAAATACGTGACTGTCGCGAAACATGATCACGGTAAGAAAGAACGCAATTTATTAGGCTCGCGGTTCGATTAGTGCCGCGACCGCTGCGGTGCTTTCCTTCCAGAAAGCGGATTCCACAGAGCTTGTGAGCAGAGTCTTTACCATCTTCATACGATTGAAATACACGACAGACGACCATCCGTGTTCTGTCAATAGATTAATGCGATAACTTACGTCAGCAAGGCCTTCGTTGATGATGGAGAGAACTTCCCGTTCCTTGCGGAATTTAGACGGAGCTCCCGGTAGAGGCACAGCATTGCACAGCCACGCTCAGTCCCGCAGGTGGAAGTAAGCCCCAAAAAGTCCTTTCTGAAATCAAGCCTTCTGATGGCCACGTGCTCCTTGTAGGTTGGTTCTTACTAGTTGGTGACCACAAGCCAGGCTTAAATATATGTGACTAACATTCCCCGTTCTTGTAAAGAGCTCACAGTGGACAGTTAGTAGGAGTGCATGCCACATCATTTGAATTGCCCGCCCTGCCAACATCAAGCGAGATGCATGCACATTGGCTCGGTATGCCAGGAAGCAATGATGTGGTGCGATGCGCCGCTCATGAGATGGTTTATAAATTAGAAAATTTATAGTCAAATCTTTGGTATGCAGTTGGTGCGCTTAAAGACACTGTTCACCAATGGGTAGTGAACAATAGCGTTGGACTACTTAATGTTCTAGATGTGTGACATTTCTGACATTGAAATGCTTTCAAACGTGGGTTTCCAAACGAAACATATTTGATAAGGTCTGTCCCAGTGTTAAATCGACTCAACAAGCGTCAGTTTAACAACAGTTCATACGTATCTGGCCTTAATTGGAACCGCCTCACATTAGTTAGTAAAAGAGTCAGCCGTGGCTAACACCTCCGGTAATGACCCGACAATATACACTCCAGTCACCCTGATCATAAACCCTGTCATAATGCTTGAATGCTAGTCGTAGAGCTTGATTTTTTCAGTTGTCGTAGATGGAAAAAATATTTTTTCGACAAAAACCGCTGAATGAGCTTGATATCTGATGCAGAAATTTAAATCATTCAAATCTGCGTCATGACCCCATTTGCGCTTGTTTTAACTGACCGTTATGTAATACAGTTCGTTGTCGTGTGATTGACGCCATTTGAGTTTTTGACTGAGTAAGTTGTGTGCATGACTTACTGGGCCTCCGGCTCATGCTTGTCGGTTTTTGTTACCATTCCAGATTCCCGCGCCCTCGTCACAGAGAAACGCTGTTCCTCAGTGCCTCCACTCCGCTGCACGTTACAATTGGCGTCGCGGGCAGGATGGTGGAATGGTGGCTGCGGCACATTGCACACCAGTCGCACCATCCCGAGCAACTATCTCAGTGCAACAATCAAAAGTGATCATCCGAACGATGGTTACGGAGCACTGAGGACAGTGCTCTTCTCTAAGGAGAGGGCAGTGTAATACAGTTCGTTGTCGTGTGATTGACGCCATTTGAGTTTTTGACTGAGTAAGTTGTGTGCATGACTTACTGGGCCTCCGGCTCATGCTTGTCGGTTTTTGTTACCATTCCAGATTCCTTGGCCGCTCGTAGAGAGAAACGCTGTTCCTCAGTGCCTCCACTCCGCTGCACGTTACAGTTAATTGAAAAACGACCTCGGGGTATATCGGTTTCGAAATTCGGTGTGGCTGCTGTTGTTTTGGTTGGTTTCGTGTGAGAATGTTAGCACAAGGATGTTGAAGTAATTTTTACATTTATTTTTCATTCTCACATGCATTTATGATTTTCATTAATTTCTATTCGCAGGAAACGGATTGTATTGCGACTTTCAAGACCTGTGTTTGAGAACCGTGAATTTCGCACCTTCTCACAGTTCCAGGAGTGCCTTCAGAGGTACATGGAGGAGGTGTATTTTTTTTATTTTGGTTGGAGGAGCCGTAGGTCGAAAACGATTCTGAAGTACGAAAAGGTAGGGTTGCATGGTTCCTTGAAAACCCTGCAGATT